>CAIGRN010120119.1:0-10003 GCA_903798345.1 Fraxinus anomala
AATCGCGAGATGTGTCTCAGCAGGCCAGGGTACAAGAGCTGTCATACTGGTGCCCACAAAGAGTCCAATTCCAGACTTTGTAAGAGGCAGGAATCGAACCTTCACACTGCGGCTGTCAGCTCAGTAGAGACTACCTCACTCTTATCCTCTCACTCTTCTCCTTACATTTTTGTAAGGTTAGGTGTTACTCCAATATTTTAGGAGGCACACGTGGCAAGATAGGGCACCACATTATTCAACTTAATTGGACCGAATCAATATCATATCAATTAAAGGTCCTAAACAATCTTCTCGTAGGCTTTGTCCTAGCTTAAATTTTATTCTGGGTCGGGATAATACATTATTAACGATCCATCTTGACCACCATGTCTCGTATCTTTCTCTTTATATGCAAGTCATTGACATAAGATACGCAACCAAACTACTAGCCAAATTCCTTTTCACTTGTCTCCCCTGCCCGAGTCATTTTATATTTTATAATTCCGGCTAGTGATTTGATAATCGGATTCAAACAGTTGCATTGAAGGTCTTTGCCTCTAATGGGATGTCATTGTGCAGGTGTGTTCATGAAGGGGAAGGTAGCCAGGAGACATTAACAGCTTGATCCTATCGAATTTTGAGATCAACAAATAAGAAAACAGGCCCCTGGACGGCTTGTGCGAGGCTAAACATGACACTGGACCAAATGAATTTTTCATTTTTTTTTTATTTGATTAATTTTTAAAATAATAACAAAAGAAAGATTAGGCGAACTGTTGGCAGAGAGCAAAAAGCTCCATGCCACAAGCAGATCCCTGCAAATTGCCAAAGATGCTTGTGAAGTTTGCACGTTGCCATTCAAACTGCATCTCCACAATGGTTTAGGCGGGCTAGAAAGGACGGTCAGCCTATGACACGATCCATGTCAGTGTGTCCTAGACGGCCGGGGCAGCCTGACCCAAGAATTACTACAATGTCGTATGTTCGTATACAATACTGAAAATTACTGCACAAGACGAGCAAATTTTTAAAATTTTTCTCTTCTTCAGTCCCGTCCAATGAGACATTCAACTGACAAATTAAACATCACTTATGTTACCCAATAATTCACTTGAATATACGCACTCATGCGCAATCTTCCGTCCAAGAGTACGAGGAAATTGACCATTAATACAAACAAGAAGCAACAATGAACACAAGGACTATTGTTTTTTGAATTGCTGTACATTCCGCCAATCAATATTACAATATGAAGAAACTGCAGCTCGGGAAGTGTGGAACATCATCTGGCAAGCGGAATTAATCTAGTTTCAGACTTCTCTATCGAATTCAAACTTCAATAGAGGTAATCTACTATTCCCAAAAATCCTACATAGTACAACATAATTGAGACAAAAAAAAAAAACTGATTCACAATGAAGAGATGGGATGAGTGAGTAGTGTACATGGTGTACCTGGAAAAGTTACTGCTCAATTCTGAGTACATAATTTAGTTATGAGCAAAATATTGCTAAAAATAGAACATAATGCATATGTATATCACGTGATGCCATTAAGGATAACCCCAAAACCTCTTAAACTTTTTGATCCCATATCAATCGATCAACAGGAATGAAAAAGGATTAGCTCCTCCTCAGACTGCAAGCAGTGCCAAAAACTGCAGTATAAATAAAGTAAAAGCATGAGAAAGTAGACATTTCAATGCATGTTATTTATTATTATCAACAGAACCCTTTAGCGAAGTTTTATGCGGAATTTAGGCCCCAAAACATAATTGGTTTAAGAATTGCATAGTGAGAAACAAATATCTGAAACATTAATAGCAATATAGTAACTCAAGCATGCAAGGGAAACTTCAAGGAACACAACAGTTTCTTCTCTTCACAAGTAAAACAATACGATTCCACATTGGTGTCCACATCAATGTAGTGAACTTGCTAATTATCTGTTCCTTATTTCTTTTGGGTGATTTTCAAAAGGTTATGGAGGTGGGGGAGGGGTGGGTGAAAAAGATGATGTTCCTTTTTTTCTTTATTTTTTGTTTATTTGAACTTGGAATTTTTATTTTTTTCGTCAAATTTAGGCCCTGGTAGGCCCCATTTTCTAAAACTCATTTTTTTCCAAACTCATTATGAACAAGAAGCATTCAACATGTACACCACCACATCCAAGCAATCATCTGAAATTAAGGATTGCTGCAGGGTTGATGAAGACGATCCACATGATCAACAAAGCTGTCTCTATAGAAGAAAAGGTGGTGGAATTGTTGGTGCTCTCAAAGATGAAACCAGGAATTTCAAAATTTAGAGAGCAAAAAGAGGGTTGCAGGGCTAGAAATTGCAAGGAGTGTAAGACCGGCACATCCCGGTTCGATCCACCATGATCAACAATTGATCCAAGTCGAGCTCGAGACTATATACCCAGCACTTAATAGGAGCCAACCCATTCTTCTAACACTTAAAATCTTTAATTTTTAGTTATTGCATTGCATAGAGAAAATAGGACTGCGTTATACACTTAGGCACGTTGACCAAGTTAAAAACAATTTGTAGCTATGTGATCGCAAGGCACTAAGGGAAGCCAAAGGATCTGCAACATTGATCCTCAAGCAGAATTGAAACTTAACGTATGTGGGAAAATAAATAAATTCCAGTTTATTATGATCCAAATGATGACAATGTCATGTACCCTCAAAATGTCAACAAATCTATTTCAGATTTCCTACCAGTCAATAAATCGAACGTGAATAAAATATTCTCGCTGCAGCACAAAGGAGAAAAATATGTACAACAGGTCCTAAACCAAATATTGATAACTCAAAGAAATAAAAGTTTATCCAAGTCAATAGAAAGAACATCAGCATGCATTTTAAAACTTAAAATTTACTTTTAGAGGATGAATAACGTAAAAGTGAAAAATGACTATCAGATTGAAAGGAAAAACTATAATTATCAGGCTCACCAATCAAGCAGAGGAGGAGAATAATGGAGAAAATGATTTGAACGGATCGACTGTACTGCATATGATATTGGGACCTCCGAAGTAGTCTCTGGATGGTACCATACCAACCATACAGTTGCTTCTCATAATCATCACATCCATCAAGGCAACTTTTATTCCTTTCACAGACTGCTTTGATATTCTTCATAGAAAATGTAGATTCTGTCACGACTAGCACAATACAACTAACCAGAAACAATTAAAGACATTTGAAGACCGATTCAGATATAACCAAGGAAAATCACATACTTTGGTCAAATTTTGAGAACGAGGTAACATTGTATCAGCTTCTTCATGGCAGTCCGAAATCTTTAACTTCCTGTATCCATTCTTTGACCACTTCAAATGAGAGATAGAGGACTCCATGGTATTTAAAAATCCTGAAAAACTGGGTATCTTTCTAGGCAGCGGATCAGGTTTTAGATTGGATGAACTATGAGGTAAAGAATCATCAGCAACTGCAATCTTCCAGGAACCAATGTCAGCACCAGCACTAGCTGTCCTCCGATGTTGCTGTAACTTCTCTTCCTTAGACTCCACCTGACCCAATGCCACCAAGTGAGAAGAACTCATGCACTCTGGCATTGACTGTTTACCAGTCCCTTCTAAGTTTTCTGATACTTGGCCCCTACCATGAACCTTTTTGGAGATTTTATCTATGAAAGCTGACGATGGTCCTGAAAGAAACAGCGCAAGTTCTTTGTGTTCTCCTTCATCTAATCGCAGCCAGGGCAACGGTGGTTTGCCCTGAGAGACTGCCATTTCTTTTAAAGAGCTTTCAACCTTTGACAACTGACTCTCTATAGCAATTATGAAATCTCGATGCCTTTCTTTTGCATCATTAGCTGAATTCAAACCAGTATAACTCGACCTAACAGCGTGCTCAAATTGCTCCAACTGCATTAATCAAGCACGTCAACAACCATTTCATAATAACGTAGGAGGATAATGCTATAAACATAAATTTTCCTCCACAAAAATCAAAACTCAATAATATCCGAATGTGATTTATTTAAATATGTAGCTTTATAATATGTGTGTCAATAAATTTCACTTAATGTAGGTAAACTACCTGCCATTTAGCGGTGCCAAGGGCTGTTTGGAGATCTCTTTGGAGTTCAACTGCATTCCAAGCCCCGGAGGTGTCCTTTCTTGCATGAATCCAAGTTCTATAAGTTGATTCCATCCTGCAAAAAGTATCACAGAAGTTAATACTGTTATACTATAAAATTCCATTTATTTTATTTTTAAACAAAATAAGGAAATCACACCATAAAACATAGATCATTCAAGCAAACCGAAATTTAATAAAGTTCACAAAAGTACAATTTATATTCATGAAATATCGATTCAAAGCAAAATTTAAAATAGAGGTTCGTATACCTGTCGGTCGATTCCTGAACCTCTTCAGCAGCAGAAAAATAGGGATCTTTTTCCCATCTATCGAAATTTGATGCCATTTTCCAAAAGAGATGCGGAGTTTTGAATTAAAAATACAAATTTAGATCCAAAAAATACACCATTTCACACAGAATTACGAAAATGAGGAAAACAACCCTAGCAATTTCGCAATGATGCCTGTTACAAAATAATAATCTAGGAATGAAATAAATATTCCAAATGAACAAAGATCACATAGTTCAACAAATGAAAATCATAAATATCGAATTTAGAAAATAATAGCAAAAATGTATATTTCCCTGGATGTTGGTATATCTTAACGGAAGTTTGAGATTTGGCGTGTGGTCGCGGTTAATTTTCGAGATATCAACGTTCTAATAATTAAATAATAGAAAATTACAGCTTTAATCCCTAATTTTTAGTGTGCCTGCGGCTGTAATTAATTCGTCTATAACCGTTCAAATTTTGACTTTTTTAAGCTTAACATTTTGTGACCCTATTGCATAAGTCCCTTTATACAAAAAATAAATAAATTAATTAATTAAATTAAATTAAAATTAAAATTTTAAAAAAAAAATTTAATGACGCAATCATGACTAAATTCATAGATGTGCGGGACTATTCGAATAAGCTAGAAAAATCATTTTCTCGCGTGGATTTCGTGATAAATTATTTTTATAAAATTAGTTATGTCCGTTAATTTTTAGATTTTTGATTTACTAATCTATACTATGAGTAATATGCTAATTCTTTTGAAGAATGTGACAATGAGCTCAAAACAACATATATTGTTGTTCATAAGCAATCCTTATATATAACATTATATATAAAAAGCATTGTTTAGAGAAAAGGTGATGCAATCGTGATAAACATTGGTTTTCTCATTTTTACCTTACAATTCATTTTTTATTTTTATTTTTTGTGAAGAATGTCTTTAATAAATCTTCCTAATTTACATTTATAGCATTAACTTATGCATTAAATTATTATTCTAATGTTTATATAGAATTCCATTTACGCACATTTTCATTTGGTATAAGAAAAGAAGAAAAAGCTAAAATTCGCGGACCATTGATTGCATTACGTGTAAATGGTTTAATAGTTGTTTATTAGTTGAAATAATATTAATATGAAAAAATTGAACTTTAATAATTTTGAAATGAAGAAATATCTTTAGTAATTTCTTCTGAAGAAAGCAATTACTGCTATTATGAATATCTCTCGAGTCTATATGCAGTCATTGGTTTACTAAAGTGTATCATCATTTGATATCTGTAGAAATGTATTTATTTAGCCCGTTTGATGGTCACTATTAGACAAAAATAAAGTTTTGAATAGTGAATTTTTTAAGAATATGTGATTAAAAAATAAGGAAAATTTTTGGATTTATATGTACAATATTCTATTGTGCGAATGTGTTATTGAAAATGAGAATGCAGAAAAATAAGTTTTTGGATAATGGCTATCAAACAAGTGTTAATTTACGGGGTGTCCTCAAACGAGAGTTTAATGAATTTTAGAACTTTATATAAATTGAGGTGTCCTCAACTCAGATTAAAATATAATTCACTAACATTTAAGTGTCCTCAATTTAGATTTTTAGAAATAGTTAAAAATTTAGGTGTCATCAACATAGATTTAAATAGTTTCTTGAGAAATTTAGGTATCCTCAATGGCTACTTGATTTAAAGGGATTTCAATAATTTGATAGATTTTAAAAGATTTCAAACATAAATATAAATACCAAATTCTATAACAATTCTATATCTAACCCTCAAGATTTCACAGATTTTCACATCATTCTCTGTAGCAATTTTTTCACTTCTCCATCTCTCACTTTCTCTATCGTGAACAGGTTTTTTGCCTTTCTCTGCATATGTGTGCTAATTTATCAATTGATGATGATTATTGGAAATTCTAACACTATTTTTTTGTTGAATATTGGGTGTGATTAATTAGCTAGTGAATTTATTTTTTCATTTTTTTCAATCGGGTTGATTATATTACTCCCTATTATATAGGTCTGAATTTTTTAATTGGTGAAGTTGAATATATATTTTTCTATATTATATTATTCAAATGTTTAAACAATTGAACAAGATTTGATCATTTGGTTATGTGATTTATTAATTGCATACGTGTGAGAATGAGTTTAGTAATGTGGATAATAATTAAGTGGATATTACAGTAATGAGATATAAGCGGGACTTATAGTCTATACATGGACAATCAACATTTGAAATGGCGTTTAAGAAGGGGTTTTGATGGACTCTTAACTCTTATTAAAAGAATCGTTTGTTAAAGTTGGTGGTTAAATGCAGACATTCTTCTCTCCAATTTCAATTGACCTATGGGTGTGTTCTTCTCTTAAGTTGTCAGTAAATTTGAAGGAACGTGTATCAGTCATTTAATTAGAATGTGGATGAAAGAAAAACTCATCTCCTGCAAATATATATACTGCATTCTAGTGATTAAAGAAAAACTCATCAGATGTAGCATGAATTCCACCCCTTGTTAGATATATTGTATTTTGTATTAACTAACATATATATAAATACAACTCATGATTTATAGAACGGACTATGTAGTGAGATCATAAATGGAAGAGTAGCAAGGAAAACGTAGAATCAGGTATAATGTATGGAGCGTGAAAGAAAGTTCTATATTGTTAGAACTTATGGTTGATGCTACCAATCACGGATGGTGTAATAGCAATGGGGTGCTAAATAAACAAACAGTTGAAAAAAAAAATACTTCTTGCTCTAAATGAAAAGCTTGGATGTCAGAAGAACTATGTTATGTACCAAAGTCGATTGAGTTGGTTTAAGCAACAATATCACAAATACTTTAAGCTTATGCGGTACAACTTTGGTTTTGGATGAGACTCAATCACAAAAAAGTTCACCACTAGTGATGAAGTGTGGGATAATTACTTCGAGGTGAGTGTTCATATAATTTTTTTATTATGGATTAAGTTATAATTCTTTAACAATAAAGGATGACTTATCATTTTTTACTATATTTGTTCTTTGACGGTCCCATCCAAAACAGCCTCTCTTGACTATGAAGACGTAAGAATAGCAATTGGCAATGCTACTGCTATGGCTACAAGGAGAAACTCAATTATATAAAAGTTCTCTATCTCGCGTGATGAAATGAAGAGAAAAGAAAGAAAGATAAAGAATAATAGGAAAAAAAAAAAATTAGAATTAAACAACTGTACGGATATTATCTTTTGTTAGTTTGGGTGATGAATCAAATGCAAGAATATATGGTGTTGAAGAAGCATGTTACAATAGATAGTCTATGTGATCGATGAGAGTCAAGAGGCATACATACAAACTCAACAGGATCAGTCAACCGACGCTTCATCATCTAATAATTATATGTCTTTCCCACCTCCTATGGAAACTAACAAGGAACAGAAAATAATGTCCATAGAAAGCGAACTAGAACTCAACATGAGAATTGCTCATTTGATACCATGACACAAACTAATGTTCAAGAAAAGATTTCTCTTGGCATGGATTCTATTACTAGAATTGCAACTGACATTCGGGAAATGTTTAAGTTGCTGTAGAAAAGAGAAAGGGATTAAAAGAAAAAGGAAATGGAGGACAAGAACAATAATATGGGATGCTATTAAAGAGACTCCTAATTTGGATAATCACACTCACTACAAAGCACCCGCTTTCATTCATAAGTTTGGAATGAAAGATGCATTTTTGAAAATGTCACATGAAGAGCATTGGGAATGGATAAAATATAATGTGGAATGAGTTCTTATTTGAGTAAATGTTTAATATTTTGAATTTATTAGAATAATGTGGTTTTTGAGTTCTTTGTTGAAACTTTGATTGGATTGGTAACTTTGCTTAAACTATGATTTGAGTTATTTTGTCAAATTTTAATTTCACTCCGAACAGGTTTGGTATATGCTAATAACATAGTTGATATTAAACGTTTGTAAAATTAAAATTTTTATTTTTTATTATGATCAGTTATGTATGAATATATTTTTGTAGTGTGAATTTCGAAATTGTAAGAAACTATGCAAGAAGAAGAAATGGAAGAAAGAACAGAACAAGAAACTGAGGAAGAATTCAATGAACCTATCAAGTTTGTTTTAATGGCCCTTCAAGCAATACTTCAAATATTAAATGAATCGATGATTATCATGTATGGTGAATACATAGAACATCCACTTCGGTGATCAATCACTACAATTGAATATGATTATATTCATAAGGTATTGAAAGAAGATCCTGAAATCTTCAAACAGATACAAAAGATGTATCTAAATGTGTTTTTAAAGCTTTCCAGTATAAAAATGATTGCAACATTCTTACTTACAATTGGTCAGAACTCTCGATATTTGTCTCACTCAAAAGACCTTTGGTCAAGCACATTCCACATCTAGCAAAAATTTCAACAAAATTTTAAAGGTTTTGAACACAATTGCACCTGATATGATGGTCAAACTTGGACCTACACTGCCAAGCAAAATAAGAGAAAGTACAAGATTTTATCCTTATTTTTAGGTAAATTATATTATATTATTCATAAATTTTATTTATAATAAAATAAATTATTAAAATATTATGTCAATTTTAGGATTGTATTGGAGTCAAGGCGTGACATGAACAACTATCGTAATCGTCATGGAACAATACCACAAAATGTATTGGCGGCATGCAATTTTGATTTGGAATTCATTTATATCCTTAGTGGATGGAAATGTTCAACTCATGATTCCAAACTACTAAATGATGCGTTAGTAAGAAGAAATTGACTTAAAGTATCAAGAGGTAATCATTTTTTTTCTTCAATTGGTTATAAGTTATCTTTTTCATAACATGAGGTGATTTATGTATGAATTGTATAATACTTAGATAAATATTTTCTTGTAAATTGTGGATTTCCCAATCATCGTCAGTTCTTAGCTCCATTTTGAGGTGTCTGGTATCATCTCCAGGATTTTGGTGGCCAAGGTTGTAATCCAGAAAACGCTAATGAACCTAGCTTCAGAAATGTATTCGAGAGAATATTTGGCATTTTCAAATCGTGATTCACAATTTTTAATTCAGCATCTCCATTTTCATTTAAAACACAAGTAGAGATGGTGCTAAAATGTGCAGGATTGTATAATTTTCTTCACAAAGAGTGTCATTCTGATGAATTTCATGTTGAATCAGATAGTGAAGATTGTCTACATCATCATTACCAGTAATTGAAGAGGATGAAATATTTTTGAAACTCGAGAGCGTCAAAGAGAGCATGCAAATTAATGGAGAACTAATATAGCTTTAAAAATGTGAGTAGATGTTGTGAAAGATGTGAATGAAGAGTAATGGAAATTGAATTCTATTTAGACAAGTTTACAATTTTTTTGCTTTCGAATGACAACTTATGAGTTTGTCTTAAAAAACGATAATTTGATTTTTTCATTATCAGAATACTTGGCTTTATAGTATCCAATTTTTCATTATCTTACAAATAAACTTGCTTGCGTGGGGGATGAGGGTCAACAGAAGTGATATTTCAAAAGCAATTTAGATCAAGTGTAGATGGACTTGTTGACATATGGTTGATTATAAGCTTAATGTTTTGATTATAACAAACA
>CAIGRN010120133.1:0-25801 GCA_903798345.1 Fraxinus anomala
TTAGCGCAAATTGTGTAAATTGTAACTATTTCTCTTCTTTTGATTGCCCGGGTATGTCCGGTGTACTTGTATTTTATTCCTCATTTGTGATTTGCCCGGGAATGCCCGGTGTATTTGTATATGGTTTTTGATCAATATATTAATTTTTACCGATCAAAAAAAAAAAGAATAGGGAGGAAAAAGAGGACGTAGAGGCTGAAAAGAGAGAGAGAGAGAGAGAGAGAGAGAGAGAGACAGCCGAAATAGGAATTACATGGACGGGGGCCAAAAAAAAAAAAGAAGAGATTACACATGGAAGGACAGCAGAATGGAAGACGGCACACGCAAAGAAAAATTAATTACATTCAGTTAATTTATTGGTGATGTCATTCCATTTTTATTTACTTAATTCCGATATTATGAGTGACTAAATATTTTTAGTGTTAGGATTACGATGAATCATGTATCATAAGCCTTTAACGGTTGATTTTATTTGTTTTGACATTCAAAGCACGTTTTCAATTATTGTCGTAGAGTCCGATAGGTATAGAAGTATATCGCTATCCTTTACATAATCTTTAAATATTCATAAATATAATTTATAGGAAAAATCAAAAATTTCAATTATTTCGGTTAAAGCTAAGTTAATTCGAATTTGAACTAGTGCAATCATCGTGGATACGACACTTGGACTCAAAAACTCATTTTATTAGTTAAAGAATCGTGCACTTGCGGTATTTTACATGAACAATATTTTTATGACAAGGATTATCTACTTGATGAATAGAATACATTAGTCTATTTATTTTCATAATTTGACTATTGGATCAAATTCGAATATTTGGTCGAAATTGACACGAAAGTCACTTTTTACATTTTTAGGGTTTTATACTTAACTAATTTTAATCTCTTTTAAACCAAATTTTAGCAATCCCCCGTATAAATGAAAATTCTAAATATGCAAATGATATGCATATGCTTATAAAGAGAGAGCAAAAAAACATTGTATAGGAAGAGGTAGCTTTCAGCCTCGAACCTTCCTTAGTGATATACAATTGGATTTACTTGGTTAATTGGTGAACATGATGTCTTGAACCATTTAATCGTTGGTGTAAATTAAGACATAATACTCACGCAAATATCTTCTCTAAACCGTTCTGGTTCTCATGATTATCTTCATTTTGGCCCTAAAACACGTTCGAATTTCATAAGTGTTTTTTGCAATGTTTTTGAAACCGGGCCGATCGGTTCAATAGGGAAAATCGATCCAAAACTTATTTTTAAAAAATATATATATTTTATTACCATATAATAAAAAGATTACCTAAAAGATGGCAACCCATTTTTCCACCCTATGGAACTCTTTTATATCCATTTCTTGAATCCCATAGTTCATAAACTTCCAATGTCGGATTGAGAATTTTCAATAAAGCACACTTTTTCTATAAAGTTTCAATGTGGGATTGAGAAACTTAAATAAATCATACTTGTTCAATATCATTATGGAAGCATGGTGTATGACTAAAAAATTAAATTACTCAATTCATATATATTGCTAACATTTTTTTTTAAAACTTTACAAATTATTTAGTACAATTGAAATGAGTTTTAAGTGATCCAACAAATTAAAAAACTCATAAATTTTATATTAAAAAACACATATATGACATATTTGTATTCATTTTCAATTGGTGGTTTTATTTATTATCTCCAGTTTGACTCCGGTTAAACCTTTTGACATTTGACTCTTTCTCTTTTTCGGGTTGATGTTCGGGCCGTGTTTTAAAACATTATTATCTAGAAAATTTTAGCCTCAAACAATTATCATCCAAGCGGCCACACTTCACACTTACATAGATGGCCTCATATTAAGAGTATTCTGCCTTGCCACACTTGACTTAATCAAGATATAAGAATCATTAAAAACGTATCTTAATCTTTTAACATTTTGCAGAAATCACTTTCAATATCATAAGAATGATTAAGAATAATTTCCTAAACGCTTCATTGAATTTTCATAATTTAGTTGTCCGCTTGAACCAAGATTTTGGGATCTTTAGTCAACAATGTAAGGTTACCATTACAAAAACTCTTACGTAGTAGGCTTTAATCCAATTCCTTTGATACGCAATATGTTTGATCTCTCGGTAAGTCTTTCATAAGAAGATCCTCGATATTCTCCTTAGATTTCATTTAATCTATGGAGATAATACCATTTGAGATCAATTGATTAATAGTATTGTGCCTACGATGTATATGTCTAGATTTACCATTATACATGTTGTTTTGTGCCATTCCAATAGCCGATTGACCATCACAATATATACTTATTGCAAGTACCGGCTTAGGCCAACATGGAATGTCTTCCAAAAAATTGCGAAGTCATTCTACTTCTTCACCTACTTTATCCAAAGCAATAAACCCCGATTACATTGTTGATCGAGCTATACAAGTCTGATTTGTAGACTTTCATGACACAACAGCCCCACCAATGGTAAATACATAACAACTAGTAGATTTGGAATCTTTCATTTTGAATATTCAATTCACATCATAATATCCTTCCAATACCGTAGGATATTTTGTGTAGTATAATCCAAATGTTAAGGTATATTTTAAATACCTAAATACCCTAGTCAAAGCATTCTAATAGTCATAGCTTGGATTACTTGTGAGTCTACGAAATTTATTCACAACAAATACTATATCCGATCGAGTGCAGTTCTTAATGTACATTAAACTGCCTATAACTTGTAAATATTTAGTTGTGACACTGGTTCACACATATTCTTGACTATGTGCAGATTTAAGTCAAGGGGGATTTTCGCAGGACTTTCTTCAAGTACATTAAATCTCTTAAATATACTCTCAACATAATGAGATTGAGAAATTACAATTCCTTCAGATGTTTTAAAGATCTTAATCCCAAATATCACATCAGTCACACCATGTCTTTCATGTCGAATGTTTCGTTAACATTTTCTTAGAATGTATGATTATTTCGTGACTATTGGCCATAATCAAAATGTCGTCTACATATAGACATACAATTACATAGATCTTTGGTGTATGTTTTATATATACACGCTTGTCACACTTATTAATTTTAAAACCATTTGACAATATTGTTTTGTCAAACTTTTGATATCATTGTTTAGGAGCTTCTTTCAATCTATATAGAGATTTAACGAGTTTACAAACATTTTGCTTTTGGTGAGGAGCAATGAATTTTCAGGTTGCTCCATGTTATATTTCATCCTCTAACACCCCATTCAGTAATTGTAATTAGTAACATTATTTATGTGATTCTAGTCAAAGGTAAGTAGGTGTTAAATAAGTCAAGTCCTTCCTTTGGTCTATATCCTTTAACAACCAATCTACCCATCCGGTTTTAATTTCTTCTTGAAAATCCACTTACACCTTAAACGCTTATTTCAGGTGGTAAATCAACCAACTCCCAAATATGATTTTGCATTATAGAATTTAACTCACTATTGATAGTTTTTTTTCAATGTGGTGCTTCCGGTGTAAACATTGCTTCATTAAATGTCTTCGGATCATTTTTTATCATGTATGTTAGAAAATCAGAACCAAATGAAGTAGATGTTCTAACCATTTTACTACGCATTGATTCTTTATCATTTGTAGTTCCATAAGTTCTTTTATTCAAACTTACATTTTTCTTGTCTTTGCATGGAAAGATATTTTTGAAAAATGATGCATTGATCAATTCTATTATGGTGCATTCATGTATATCTTGAACATTTGATTTATAAACAAGAAAATGATATGCACTATTATTATTGGTGTATTTAATAAATATGCAATAAATCGTTTTAGGACCAATTTTCACTTGTTTCGATTTTGGTACTTCAATCTTAGCCGAATTTACACACTTATAAGAAGAATGGTAACTTTTCCATGATTCTTATGGAGTTTCGTCCATTTTCTTTAAAGGTGTCTTGTTTAGAATGCTATTCGCAGAAAATATAGCTTCTCCAACAAGTTCTGGGATAGGTCCAAACTTATTAACATTGCATTCATCATTTCCTTAAGAGTTCGATTTTTTATTTCAACAACCACATTCGATCGAGGTGAGTAAGGTGCAAAGTTGTTTGATGAATGACTCCATGTTCGGAACAATATTCTTCAAACGATTCCTCATATTCTTCCCCTCTATCATTACAAATATTCTTCATTTGTATTCCAGGTTGATTCTCAACTTTCTTCTTATAATGTTTAAAAATATCTAAAACTTCGTCTTTGCTTCTTAACAAATACACATAACAATACTTTTACAATCATCAACGAAAGTAATAAAATATTTCTTTCCACCTTTAGTTTGAACAATTTCAAATCATAAATATCGCTATGAATTAATTCTAAAGGTGTCGTATTCCTTTGAACCGAATGAAAGGGTGTTTTGGTCAATTTTACCTCAACAAAAATCTCACATTTATGATAAGGATAAAATTTAAGCGTCGAAATTAAATTTTGATTCATAAGTTTATGCACAGATTTGTAATTTACATATCCTAATCGATTATGCCATAAACAAGTCAACTCGAACATACAAATAAAAGTAATAACATTCATTTTGAACATTCCATCATATAAGTATCATTTACCAACATACTTCTCATTCTTAGTGAATACAAATTTATAGGATACAAATACATGTTTAAAATCATTTTTGCTAAGTAAAGACCTGTATATAAGATTTTTGCAAATTTTTGGTACATGTATAGGACATTGTTAAGGACAAGCTTTTTGTCGAAAATCATCTTCAAAGTAATCTTTCCTTGTCCTTCAACTTTCGAGCTTGCAGAATTTTCCATGAAAAGTTGTTCTCCACTTAGTTCTTTGCAATTTGAGAATATAGTCTTGTCTGCACAAATATGAATGGTAGCACCGGTATTGACCCACCATTCTTTTGGATTACCAACATTATTACATTCAGAAACAATCGCAGACAGATTCATCTATTGTACCCCTTCAAATAAGGTATCTCTTTCAACTACATTTGTTGGTGGATATAGCATAAAAGTTGTATTGTATGTAGACAATATTTTGGTTTAAGTTTAACAACACAAAATTATGTTAAACCACAAACGAAAATGGTATAACCAAGAAAATAAGAAGAAGAAATAGATGTATTGATCTGAGGCAAGATATAACACACTTTCCTTAAGACAAATTTGCCTATAACGATGCTAATGTAGTAATGACAATTGTCTCCCAAGATACAACGAATTACTACCTTGTAGTAAAAGCATTTCCAACTACAAGGCAACAACAAACTTGAATGGTTTATTCTCTCTTGAAAGAATGACTTTGAATGCAAAGTTTGGGAGAGTTTTAGTAAGAATTTTTTATGCAAGACTCAAGAATATGAATTGGGATACCTAAATGACGTCCAATAGGTCCAATTTATAAAAGATGAGGGGTTATGGATGGAGAAACACATCCCAAAACTTAGCAACATTCACCAAGGATCACAGCCCTTACTGTCGTTCGTCTACCGCTAGCGCCACTTGAGGGCCAAAAGCAAATATCCTATCGCTTGCTTGGTGCTGGACTGCTACCCGAGTGATGGTCTTAGGTGCCGAAAAATCAATATTTCCTTCCAATTTTGGATCACACTTTCTCATTTTTTATAAATTAAGTTTGAGATTTCAAATATATCACAATCATCTACTTGACGAGTAGAATAAGTTAGTCTATTTATTTTCAAATAGTTTGTCAAAATTGACACAAATGTCACTTTTCACATTTTTAGGGTTTTATACTTAACCAATTTTATCTTTTGTTTGACACCCATTTTAATGAGATTTTGAAAATGATGTATTTTGAAATAGTAATTTTTGGGAGAATGTGTGGTTAAGAAAGAAAGAATTTTTTTTAGTTTACGTGAAATATTATTTTATTAGATAATGTGTGGTTAAAAAAGAGAGAAAAATGTATTAAAATTTTTATGGGGACCAAACAAGGACTTAATTTCTTTTAAATCAAATTCCAACAATGATATCCATTGGTGTCACTTGAAAGTTTTTTTTTTCTTTTCTTTTTAATTTGAACTATTATAATCCTAGACCTAAAATGGGTTATTTTCATTTGCGATAATTATAGTTTATTTTAGTGTCAGCACGTAATTGTACTTCAATTTAATTTAATTGTATACCTCTACTTCAACATGATTTCAAGCACGCAAGTATACTTTTGTCTAATTTCAATCACATTTCTACAATTTAATTTAATTTCAATTAAGATAATTATGTCCAACTTAACAGAGACTGATGAGGTAACATTCGATAAATAATGGTCATCCCACGTAATCATTAGATGCTGGCTTAAATATTTACAACTTCAGTTAAATAAATGACCTTCATTTTCGTTAGTATTAGGTTGATTTGGACAAAATTATCTAATTGAAATCAACTAAAATGTGGTTACTAGATTAAACAAAAATTTGAAGTACGATTATTTGATTAACACCAGCGTAACGTATAGTTATCACAAATGTAATTTATCCACCTGGAACACGTTTTATTTATTTTGACAACTAAATAATTTTCATGACTTGAAAGTACAAAAATAATAAATTATTTAAACATGTTTAATTGCAATGAGTCTATTTATACCCAAGTAGGAATTGTAATCTAGAAATTCGATGACTTGTGAACAAATAGTGAGTTATTAAAATCTCACCAATACCAGCATTAGCACTACAATGTGCAAACCACCAGCAACCACCTCCACCGTCGATGCCGCTTCAGATATGTGGGTTTAGATCATTGAGCTAAGCATCACTTCTTAGATGTGGCTTTCAAAGCGCCACTATGCGCGACGTCGCAGAGTGCCTCTAACAAGCCGAAGGCTTCGTCCGCCGGCACAAGTGAGCGGGCAAGGACTCAAAACTATAACCGTGGTATAGCTAAGAAGACTTCGTCTACGCGAGGCAGTGACGACGATTCACCGTGAACAGAGGTGATTCGTCGCTCTTGCTGGTCGGAGTCCTTCAGTGCACGGCCAATTCCTTTGCTGACCGGAGCTCCAGTGACCGAAAATATAAGTAGAAGAGAAAGTGTGTGGAGGAAGATGAGAGAAATTGGGGAATTGTTGGTGGTGAATGAGATGGCGGTAAATTTTAAAATATCATTGATAATTCAATTAATACCTGATTTCTCAGTTAAATAAACATCATCTCTGATTTATGAATTGTGATCTTTAAATAACTATTGGAGTGTAATTTCCACTCATAAATGGGGGAACTGCATAAGTTGTTATTATTCAAGAACTAACTTAAGTGAACTACTATTTTAAAACTTGATTTGGATATTGACTCAAAAAACTTACGAGTAACAATAAAAAATTTGAATCCAAATCAAATGAAATGTCAAGATTAACTAATTAAGCC
This sequence comes from Fraxinus anomala, assembly GCA_903798345.1. Taxonomy (NCBI): domain Eukaryota; kingdom Viridiplantae; phylum Streptophyta; class Magnoliopsida; order Lamiales; family Oleaceae; genus Fraxinus; species Fraxinus anomala. The sequence continues at coordinate 7,397 of CAIGRN010120133.1, forward strand.
CTTTTTTGATGAAGATTAAAATCAGATTTAAAAAAAAAATTGATAAAAGTTGATAAAATGTGTTATTAAATAAGTTGTAAGTCCCATAAAATATGTGGTTAACACTAATTATTGAATTTGCTTTAAACTAAAATTTATATTTTAATTTCTACAAAACGGGGCTAAATAAGATTATTTTTTAAGTTGGATTTGATAAATTATATAGATTTTATATAAATTGAGACTTCCTAATTATCATAAATATTAGTTAGTAAAATATTCCAATATTACGTACCATATGTAGAAATTTTCTCTCCATAATCCAGTGGGGCCGATTGCCTACATCAATGGTTGGAGACGAGTGTCACGCTTAAAAGTAGAAAATTCAAGCAATATTATTTATCTCTATTACCAATAAAATGACTCTTATATTCATTTATATATTTAATCGATCTTATCATATCATAGCACATTAAACGTGACTTATACGGATGTAGCTTTATTTAGAAAACCTTGGTGAAATTTACCAAATAGTAAATTATCCAAACATGTTTTTGTAAGTGAGACAAACGGTTAAGATTATATATATATATATATATATATATATAAGCGACCGTTTAGCCCCATTATTTCACATTATAACGAGAAGAATAGTAATTTTTTAGAGAATGTGTGATTAAAAAATAAATAAAATTGGGGTGTACGTGTAATATTATTTTATTAAAAAATATGTGATTGATAGGAAGATAGAAAAAAAGAATTATAATTTAATGAGGAATAATGGAAGTATAAGAACTGGATTCTAACACTCAAAACTTGATGACAAATCCTAGTGCCAACTAATGATTCTTAAATCTTATTGGGGGAGATTTTTTGAGATGATAGTTTGTGAAAAATAATTTTTTAGAGAATGTGTGATTAAAAGTAGAAAATTACGAGGTCACCTAAAAAATTATTTTATCTAAAAAATATATAATTAGAAATAAATTTTAAAAAATATAATCATTCCAGGACTTTAATTAAAGTCAAGCAAGCGGTCGTGAAGAAAACTCCAGAAAACAAGGCTAACACAAATGGAGGAGAAAAAGAATTATGCTTAATGTACAAAAATTAACGTCACAGAATTTTTACCTATACTCACATGGGTGGGTCCCATTTGGAACCCATGTTAATAAAAAATTGTCAAAAAATCCCACCCACCCACTCTTTATCATACTACATGTACATTTTATTTGACATCAAGTTTGATATTATGCCACGTGTCGTTGCATGAGTAGACAATTTTAAAATAAAATACATTTTACCGCCTATTTACATTTGAAAATACATAAAGTGTCAAACTCCATGTCAACCAATTAATATACAATAAACTTTATTCCCCAACCCCTGTTGTTGTGAGGTATCGGTGTGAACCCCACCCTGTACAGAACCCCTATCCTGTACCCCAAACAGTGCTCGGAGAAAAAAATCCTCCTTCCTTGTCCACGTGTTCAATCTTTTCAGTTATTGCTTTATATGTTCCTAGAGAAGGATTTTCTTCACTTTGGTTGACTCACAGAGTACAAAAGAGTGAGTAATGGAGATTGAGGAACAAAGGCTTGAGCTCTTCAAAGCACAAACCAGACTTCCAGATTTTGCAGTTCCTAAACGTTATGATCTCACACTAAAACTTGATCTTTTGGGTTCTAGTTTTTCTGGGTTTGTACTAACTGATATTGCCATCAATCGAGCCACAAGATTCCTCATCTTGAATGCACTTGAACTTGTCATCCATCAAGTCTCCTTCACCAACTCTCAATCCCAAGTATTTACTTACACTTATAGGAACTCAAGAATTAACACTAACTTTTGATCATTCTTGATTGTTAATAGGTATTGGTGTACTTGTTTTTTCTTGCAGAAATATATTCCATCAGATATTGTGGTTGACGACCAAGCCGAGATAGTTGTGCTGGTGTTTGATGATGTATTGAATGTGGGAAATGGAGTACTGGAGATCAGATTTTCAGGGGTTCTTAATGAATACTCGATGGGCTTCTATAGATGGTGCCTTCTCTTTTTTCTGTTATTTTCCTCTTTCCTATATATTTTCTGCCTTAAATTGATCTGGTGAAAGATATTTTTGTCTATTTTGAATTACGGAATGAGGAATTTAAAATGGGGATAAACAATGTTTTGGAAAAACCTTGGAGATCTTCTGAAATATGGGAGATAAATTGTTTTGACCTTTGAAATACTAGTTAGTAAATTAGAAGAAAACATGATTGCAGTAAATTACTTATAGTTTTAGAGGAGAACTTACAATGTCAATGATTATTTTGTGATCAAAGTAGAAAATACAGTTCTCTTAACTTAGAGTTCTTTCAGCCGTCTGTTCAAAATGCTCTACGGTATAGAAGTTTTGGATGTCTGAACAAAATATGTCCCAATGTTGAATCTTACTACATTCTAACATCGGAAGTTAATCACAACAGTACTTACATGGATGAAGGAGAGAAGAAAAATATGGCTGCGACTCAATTTGAGGCAGTGGATGCGCGCAGGTGCTTTCCATGCTGGGATGAACCTGCTCTAAAGGTCAATATGCAAAAACACGTACAATTTAATTAAGTTGATTTGGTGCTTCTCTTCGGGATGACCACAGTTTTAAAATAATTTGGAGCTGGTGCAAGAAAGATTTCATCTGGCTGAAACGAGAATGAGTACCAATCTGTAAAATTTATGCATTTTAGTCCATATGCTTATCATTTCTTTAACAGTTTTCTTAGTTTTGTGATAAACATACTGCTTTGATTGTAATATTGTTTTCTAGCTACATGTGTGGTCTTGTGACAATATCCTCTTGGCAGGCTACCTTCAAGATAACATTAGAAAACGTTCCATCGGAGTTGATGGCATTGTCCAATATGCCTGTTTCCGAGGAAAAATTTGATGGGCACCTTAAGAGTGTTTATTTTGAAGAATCAATAGTTATGTCAACTTATTTGGTGGCTGTTGTAGTTTGTTTGTATGACTACATTGAAGGCATAACAGATGATGGTATGCATATATACATTGTCAAGGGGATGCAATATAAATATATTGGTATTTCTCCATGGCTAAAGTTTAAATAATTCTTAACTATTTGTGCAGGAATCAAGATCCGAGTATATACTCCTATAGGTAAAAGTGAGAAGGGGAAATCTGCTCTAAATATAGCAATGAAGACACTGGAGTTTTTTGAGAAGTAAGTGATCTGAAGTATAAAAACAATTCAAAATGTAGAAAGCTAAAGAACCAAGAATTCAGAAGAATTGGGTCATTAGTACTATAGTTCGTCAGCATCTCGCTCCTTCAAACAAATCTGTTGGGGATAGATCATACTTGGGACATTTCACAAAAAAATATGAAATTCTGAACCTGATAATAGCATCATCAGAATTTATGTCGAAGATTAGCAGTGTAGCAAAGACAGTTGTATGTGAATTCAAAAGATGAATTGGGAAATTGTTCAATTTATTCAAATTAAATTTTAGGTTTATTTTATTTTTATTTGATTGAATTTTAAATTACTGTGGAATTCTACAGTTACTTCTCAATGCCTTATTCTCTTCCGAAGCTGGATATGGTTTCAGTTCCTGAATTTTCTGATGGAGCCATGGAGAATTATGGTTTGATTACATTTCGAGAAACTGAGCTGCTTCAAGATGAATTGCATTCTGCAGCAGCTAACATACTAAGGGTATGTTACAAATCTGCATATATATTTTACCATTTTTTGCCTCGGAAAATATGATAACAAGAAGTACTACTCCATTTTCCCCGTTATTTCTCGAATGTGATTTACTTTTGCTTTCCCAGCTTCCAATTGTTGTGGCACATGAAGTTGCTCATCACTGGTTTGGTAACTTGGTCACAATGGAATGGTGGACTCAACTATGGCTTAAGGAGGGGATTGCAACTTGGGTAATCCTTCTCAGCATGGTAGCGATTCAACGATTATAACATTTTTTCTATTTTCTAATTTTGCAGTCCATTTCTATTAGGTAAGCTATTTAGTTACCGATAAATTATTCCCTGAATGGAAAATTTGGAATCGGTTTCTTCAAGAGATGACAAGTGCCCTGCGTATGGATGCCTTGGAACAATCTCATCCAATTGAGGTAAATGTTATAGATGTAGAATATACTGTTACCATTTCTCGAGCTTGGGTTGAGTCATTTATTGCGTCATTATAAAATATTTATGCAGGTGGAAATACACCAAGCTCGATCAGTTCTTGAATTTTTTGATGCAATAAGTTACAGAAAAGGCTCTTCTGTTATTCGAATGTTACAGGATTATCTTGGTGATGAAATATTCCAGGTAGGAGAATCCATTAGCCAACTTTCGTACAATTTTAAATACAAAATCACTATTACATTGCTTTCTTTATGTGCTTACACTAATAGAAGGTCGTAATTTCGAAATTTGTCCAACTGGCCTTCTTTCTTATATCAGAAGTCTCTAGGTTCGTACATAAAGAGATATGCATTCGCGAATGCCAAGACTGAAGACTTATGGAATGTTCTAACAGTGGTATCTGGTGTTGAAGTTAACACAATCATGGAGACGTGGATAAAGCAAAAAGGCTATCCAGTTATCTCAGTAGAGCTGAAAGATCATATTTTAGAATTTGAGCAGGTTGTTATTTCTGATAAAGAATCAATATGTGAACAGATTCTATTTTACCATAAAGTGATACTTCTCCGTGATTTGCAGAATCAAATGATATCTTCTGGTTTGCATTCTGATAGTCAATGGATTGTCCCGATGACCCTATCCCTTGGTTCATACAACAACCAAAAGAAGTTCCTTCTACGAACAAAAAAGGGGCAATTCGATGTGGTGGAATTTTTCCATTCTTCTGATATAAGTTCAAGCAGGCACAAACAGCATAACAAGGAGAATTTTGACAATAATTGGTGGATCAAAATAAATGTACACCAGGCTGGTTTTTACAGGGTGAAGTATGATGATAACCTGATGGCTCGGTTAAAGAAATCTATACAGTGCAACTACTTATCAGCTGCAGATGAATTTGGTATACTAATTTCTGTATCTTCTTTTCATGATAATTACTTGATTTAGATCATATTTGGCCTCATTTTTCTAAAATTCATCTTTTTCCAAATTCGTTTTCAACCATACATTTTCTCAATTAAATAATTCTGCACGTGGACCCATAACTTCTCTCTATTTTTAACTACACATTCTCCAAAAAAATCATTTTTCACAAATCTGTTCACACAAAATCTCTATCACACGGGCTTAGTTCTCTTGCTTGATAGTTTGTTGCGTTTGTGATTTGTAGACTGGAATATAACATGCTTATCAGATCTAAATTAGGTCCTCTTGTTTGCATGGCATCAGAGCTACACAGAGTCAGCAAGTTCAACTGCTTAACTGCACTATAGAACTTAGATTTGTTGTTATCCCATTCTTTCTACACCACTTAGAAACATGTGTCTTGGCTTTTGAATTAGTTAGCACTTAAAGCGTATGTATGTTATACAATTCTAGACTCGACTCGATGATACGATGAACAAAATTTTTGCTTCTTTTACTTTCTTAATACTATCGAGTATTGTCTAGTCCACTTTACCAGACATGCTATAACTGATATAGCTGCAACAATGCTATTTCTTTAATTATTCATTGGGTATTCAATATAAAGTTTCTTCTCAGGAATTTTGGATGACGCATTTTCTCTTTGTGAGGCTTGTGAGATGCCATTTTCGTCTTTGCTTATCCTGATGGATGTGTACAGGAAGAAACTTGATTACATCATGCTATCAAGACTGATGTAAGAAGTCCCTCTTGTATTTTATGAATCATCATATAAATTATAGAGATTATAATTCTGTAAATTTTACAAACAGGTATGCCGTACTGTTGTGAAAATTATAAGCGATGCCATTCCACAATTGGTGTCTGATTTGAAACAATTCTGCATCAATCTCCTCCTATTATCGGCAAAGTGAGAATGTCATACATTTTCTTGTACCCTTGTTAATTCTCTCATTTATTGAAGTTACTGGCTTGAACCAATTTATCTTCTATCCAAATCAGTAACCAACAGTTGTTTTATATCTCTGCTACATATATGTTGAAATTTTTTTGAAGAAGTTCAAGGATCTAAGTATCCGATTTATACATTTGGACCACAATATCTAGAAAACTAGGCTGGGATTCGACATCTGAAGAAAGCCAATTAAATGCACTAATGAGGGAAGAGGTTCTGACGGCATTGGCTAGTTTTGGCCATCCTCAAACTCATGAAGAAGCAAGGAAGCGGTTTCATGCCATTTTTAGACGATACAAAGACGTCACTTCTTCCGGTTAACACCAGAAAGGTAACATAACATATTTATACAGCTAGATATAAAATTGATAAGATTATAATTCATTTTTCTTTCTTAGTACTGTTCGACATTGACTATTCCACCTTACTAAACATGCGATAAAAAACATTTTATAGGCTGCTTATACAGCCATAATGAGGAATGCAAGCATGGAGAATAGGAAAGGATTAGATTGCCTCCTAAAGATATATAGAGAAGTTGGAGAAGTGCAGGAAGAGACCAGGGTGTTACGTAAGAATGTGGATTTGAATTAAAGTTAAATCTTTCACTACTGATGTCTTTATGTCAGCAAGAGCTTGTCTGAGTTCATTTTTATGAGCTTTTCTAGGCTGTATAGCATCTTCTCCGGACCCAATTATAGTTAGAGAAGTTCTGAATTTGATGTTATCTGATGAGGTATTATAATTTACAATGAACATGGATTCTAAGAACCACATTTCTGATTCCCGAATACTACACTGATTTTCATTCTTGCTCCACTACAGGTTCGACGTCAAGATATAGTTTATATACTACCAGGGTTAAGCTGGGAAGGTCGTGCCACAGCATGGTCATGGTTTAAAGTACGCAAATACTATGTTTGATTTTGCACATACTACTCAGATTGTCAGAAAATCTAGAAATGACAATATGGAAATCTCTTATAATGCCATTATGAAAATGACATATGAATGCAGGAAAACTGGGATCAGATCCTAAAAACATGGGCACCTGAAATGCTTCTGACTTATTTCATTAGAGACATAATCACACCAGTAAGTGCCTAATGAAACCACCTATTATACTTCGGGATAAGAACATGGTTAGTCTCCCAATTTTGTAGCGTTGATCACTTTGGTCATCAAACCTTTTTTTTTTTTTTAAGTTAGTCATTGGATCTTTGTTTCTATCTAGACACTTAGTCCTATGGAATTAACTGAAATACTGACTTGGCTAACAGAAATGATGATGTGGCATGAAAAATCTGAAAGTGTATTATTGATATTGTCATGGGACGAACTCCCTATCTTGATCAAAGTCCTGAAAGGCTTGCTTATGGTAGTCCTAGGTGACAAAAAAGTGTATTGTTTGACAAATCGTGGTTTCTAAATGTGCTTTTATAAAGAAACACACACACACAAAAAAAAAAAAAAAAAAGCACGACTTGTCCAACATGTATTTTTGCCTAGTCGGTCAATTAAATGGATAAGTGAAGTGCCTAAACTTGAAGTTTTAACGAGAGTAAACTTATACAAAGCATAAAAGAAAAATAATATAATTGTTCTTTTATGTTGGAATTTACGAAATAATTATATATAGGTATTAATTGGAAAAGTCACAAATTAGTGCGATTACTTGTCGTTACTCTTCAAATGCAAATGGTGCATATNAAAGTTAAAAAATGTGTGAATTGGAAAAGTCTCCAATAGGTGTTTTGTTTGGGAACAACTCTTCAAATGCAAATGGTGCATATCATAAAGTCATGTTGTTTTAGATTGCATGTGACTATTCGAAAATGTACATTTTGAAAAGTCATGACCTTTTGATAGGTGCAATCTAGGCTATTAAATATGAAAATGTGTGATCTAATGATCCACATTAATTTATGTCAATAGGTGTAACCATTCGGAAAAGTCACTTAAATTCTATAAATAGGGACCTCTAATTCCAAATTTTCTACACCAAATCAATTCAAGAAAAAATTATTTCTAAATTCTCTCCTCTTCAAATTATTCAGTTATTTTTCTTTTTGTTTAAATGAAATTCTGATCAAATTATTTTCAGAAATAAAATTCCGTTTGAACAATTTTAGTTTGTGTCTATTCCGTTCTTGAAGAATACCATCAACACTTTGGCTCGCTTGAAAAAATTAATATTGAGCTATATTAATTTAGGAAAAAACCTTGTATTTTAGGAGACGCACATCTATTTGAACACATTGGTACCAGTGCAGGGGGCAAAATCTGTTTTAAGAAGATTTGTATTTACATGCCTCGCTTTATTTCATCTCTTTCTAATTTTTACAATTCAGTAAGTTGTACTTTGTGCATATTTTGATGTGCATATCTTGGTTTCGGTATATGAAAACTTTATCTAATATTTTGCATCAGTAAGTCACGATTATCATATTTGCACGCACATGCTTTTGGTTAAAAGGAATATAATTTATTCAACAGTTTAATGTCTCAAATCTCTTGCATTTTTCTGCTTGTATAATATTCATGAATCGAAAACTAAATTAGAAATCTAAATAATTTTTCTTGTCCTGTAATGTTTCCAGCTTAGCAGCCATGAGATGGCGGACGAAGTGGAAGAATTTTTTGCAGCCCACCCGGTTCCATCAGTCGCCATGAATCTGAAACAAAGCCTGGAACTAGTAAGAATCAAAGCAAGGTGGATAGAATACATAAAGCAAGAGAAAGAATCACTTATAGAGGTGATTAAAGGATTAGCCTCCAAGAAATGATTGCTTGTGCTTGTTATGCATTCATTATCTGTTAATAAGTATGAAGTATGAACAAGTGTGACTTTTATGGATTACAAATTCTGTAATTATTATAGTTTCACTTATTTTTGGCATGCTACTTATACTCAATGAAGATGTGTAGCTCTTATTATTTTTCCTCTTTTTTAGTATTTTGTTGGTTAATTAAAAATAAAAAAATAAAAAAAAAAAGAACTAACTGGAATATTGGTTTATATTGCTCAAGCTCGATGAGGGGTTAAAAATCTCAATGCACAATCTACTTTTAATGTTACTTTAGTATAATCTACGTAGCCACATGTGTCCGTTTGGGGTACAAATAGTAAATTGAGATCGAGTAATATTTAGATTATTAGTTACTTAGCCGATTAAATTGAAGTTGGTGTTGAGGTAGAGACAAGTTCAAAAATTTTACAAATTTTAAATTTGTTCATTTGGCTCTTTTTCTTTGAGTTCAAGGTTGCGGTAGGTCGAGGTCGAACACATAAATTGTTATTATCCTTTACAAGTAATTGAATAAAATATCAACAAAATCTTCCCTACAAATAATTAAATTGTAGAATTATCTTTCTATTTTATTTTATTTTACTTATTTTTATCACTTAATGAATACAATTTGGCGCAAAAAATACCAATTTTTTAGATTTTAGTACCAATATTTTAGATTTTATTCTCTTCATATATTCCATGTTCTTGTGAGGAAAAATTAAGAATTGTATATGAAACATTGTTTTCAATAGTAGGGAGGGGTTCTATTCCTATCTCTAAGAATCTAGTGATAATTCCATTTTTCATATCCGGACCTATCTTATATTCTATGCAATCAAACTCTGTCGAAATTATCACGGTAATGCTAAAAAAATTTCACTCATGACAGGGGATAGCAACGGGGTGGGCCACATCCCATCGAGTATTTTTGTCATCTTATTTCGTCTCCATACCCAATTAAAGCGGGACAGGTCCCCTGACCCATTTATCATCCCGTTTATTCTTTTGGTTTCTATTTATTTATTTTTTGCTTTTAACTTTTTTCTATCTTTAATTAGTAAATATTAATACTTATTTTTTTTTTCTAATTTTTTAAGAACAAATTATGTTCACTTTAAAAAGGATGATAAATCTTTCATTTTTTGTTTGATTAAAAACTCAAATTCGGAATTAACTTTAAACGGGGCGAGGACTATGTTTTATGTACCCGCCCCGTACCCGCTTCTGCATAATGACCACCGTCATATCCCTCTCTTATTTACCCGGTTATGCAAGTAATTCTCGACCCCATTCGGGATGGAGTCCCACGAGTATCGAGTTGAAATGATTTTTTTTTTGTCATTCCTATTCATGGCAGATCCCACTACTTGTATTCAAGAATAAGATAGACCATATTAGGTAAGTTGATGAACCTTGCTATTTTGAAGATGATATCACTATAAAACGACAACATGCACCAAAGGCGCTTGAAAATGAAATTACATTTGAATTTCCCTTATACGAAGACAAACCTTAATTTGTTTTTGTGTGAAATTTTTGAGTCATCTATTTATCCTAGCTCAGGGATCTAAGCATCAAATATCTCGATTTCCTATAAAATGTTACGGAAGATATGTACAAAATTCTCTCTTGCATAGTGATGTTTTGGATCTCTCGAGTGATCAATATTTTGAGGGCTTTTGTTGGGTCTGTTTGCTTAAAGAAAAATTGGAATTAGAAATGACCTTGTAAATTTGTTGCATAATCCTATGAGGTAAGCGGAAGATCTTGTTTGTCTTGTTAGTGATTGATAAACTGCGATTGCAATTTTCTTTGAGAAGTACCATAGCTCCAATGCTTAAGAGACGGAGAAACTTTGGATACCACTCTAAAAAAGGTTTTAAAAATGTGATCTATGATCAAACAATTCAATCTTGATTCGAGTTGAGATCTGCTATCCAAAATTGACAACCTACTAACGAAAGCTTTCACCTTTATTGAGGAGATATAAAACATGCAACCTACCAAAGCAACAAGAATCGTTTTTCAAAGTCAATTTTCTCCCTGAAATAACTTCAATGTGAGTAGATCGACTCATTAAGTTCTCATTGAAACAAGATTCAATCTCATTATTGAATTCGAAGAAGGTTTACACTGAACTAAACATCTCAAATACACGTTGCATACAAAAATAGTATCCAAACAGCCAAACTTACAACTCTACTTTTATGCAATAATTATAGATATATATTCAATTTACATAACCAAAATTTGGACATGGATCATTTACTGAACTGTTTCTATAGTACATGCTAAAATACTATTCTAACACACACTTAAAAGCCCGTGTGAAAAATTAATGGACAGTTCATGTATTAATAAGATGTTTATGATGTAAAGAACTATATCAGCACCAAGTGATTGTCAACAATGTCATCATGATTTCCTCTTGAACTTCCTTTGGGCTTTCAAGTCCACTACAATCACAGAAATATTATCCCTGCTCCCTTTTTGAAGTGCCAGCGACGTAAGGTACTCGGCTGCTGCTTGTGCTGCAGGATCGATTCCTTGGCCTCTATCCACCAATGGGTTAGTCCCGTTCTTTTTGTGCCAAATCAAAATCCGTTTCCTAGCTGCTTCACATGCTTCCTCATTAGTCATGACATCCCACAACCCGTCACTCGCCAAAACGAGGCACTCGTCTTCTCGAGCCCGGGGCACAAACATGACTTCTGGTTCTGGTATAATCCATGGCTTCAAGAATCTGTCACCTGAGAGAAGCGAGAGAATCATAGAGAGCTTAACATCAACAACATTTCCTCCATCAATTGTGGTGTCGTGAGATGAAGGGCAGGCAGCTGTCATTAAACTATGTCCATAATAAAGAAGATAAAAATTAAAAAGAAAGGAAACAAAGAAACTCCTTAAAAAGAGAGGACCATAGAGAGCTTAATGTCAACAAACATTTCCTCCGTCAATTGTGGTGTCGTAAGATGAAGGGCAGGCGGATGTCATAAAACTATGTCCACAATAAAGCAGATAAAAATTAAAAAGGAAACAAAGAAACTAGGGTAAAATAAACCTTATAAAAGAATCCGATTGAAGTTAAGATTAGCTGGACCTTTTCAACTTATTCTCAATACACATGTTCTTTTCTTTCCAGGCAGTTAATCAGAAAGATTAAGGTATAAAAATATCTCGCACTAAAGTAACATATTTAGCCCATAAATATTGTTTAGGATCTGTAATCATTGACTGACAGCAAGTGTATATAACAATAGAAGTAGAACAAAGGGCTAATCACAAAAGAAAATATAATATTGAAAAGGGCTGATCAAAAAGAAAAGGAAAACAGAAAAGTAAAACAGAATGATAGATCAACCACAAGTCTGGTGAAATAGAACCAAAAGGAACTCACAAGTGCATGCGTGCATGAAAGAACGTGAAAAATGAAGAAAAGAGATGCAAACTTGACGAGTAATAAGCCACTAGAATTAGAATAAATGGAGTTAACTAGTAAAAGAATGGTGCTAAATAATAACGCTGTGAAGTTGCAATGCAGTCTGCCAGGTCAACAACAACAGGACTATAGATATAAACCCTCTAGCCAAAAATGGAATTTGCTGAATCAAAAACCCTTAGACAAATTCTTTATGATTTTGGCCTCAAATAATGACAGCAAAATGAATAATAGAAAAAAAATCATATAAATTCATTTCAATTTCCAAATAGCAGGACCAATAACATCTCCAAATTTTGCTAAACATGTGCACATTCACAATCGCAAGAATCAGACAATTTATTGCTGCAAAGATTAATAGACCTACCAATGGACCTCGACATAGCAAGAACACCGAAAACACGGTGTCCATTCCACGGTATGACTTTACCCCCAGAAGCTTCAATTCTAGCATATTCATCCTCTCGGTTTGGCTGGCAAGTTAATTAAAAGGACAAGAAATGAGTTTTTTTTACAAGGAAAGGGACTAATAGCAACCAAAATAACAAAAACAAGCTTACTTTATGATCAATTGATAACGCAATTGTTTTTTTACCACGGTAAAGAACTGCTCTTGAGTCCCCACAGTTGGCAACTACAATATGAGATGAACAAAGCACTGCAACAACAGCAGTCGACCCAACAGTTTCGGGGGCAACAGCTTCAAAGGTGGTACTACAGGATTCCATACTTTCTTCAGGGATGTTTCTGCTTGCTTTTCCTCCAACTTCATTATCAACCTTGCAAAAGCAATTTGTAAAGACCTTCTCCCAATGCACCTGTCGTGTTTCTATAGTACTTCCATTCAACAAATCATCCTTGTAACTTTTTAGCTCTTCTACTAAAGCTAAATGGATATGGTCACGACAATAATTTGCAACCTACACGATGAAGTTCCACTCAGTTACAAATTTACTCAAGATGAATATTAAATGTGGTTTTGAACGTGCAAAATTGATAGAACTAACTAAGCCCCTATTTCACAACAATTAAAACAAAACTCTTTTTCTCTCAAACTCTTTTTCAACCACACATTCTCACACTAAATATTTTGTATGTAAAACCAAAACTTTTTCCTACTTTTTAACCACAGATTCTCCAAAAAGATTACTATTCCAAAACTCATTTTTCCCAAAAAAAAAAAAAAAAAAAAAAACCTCATTTTAATGGTTGTCAAACACTGGCTAAATAATGTCAAGGAAGTAGCAACTTAAGTTGTCTCAAGAGATGGAGGGTTAAAACCTTTGGTCAGTCCAACCAAGGGTTTTTCATTCAGACGAACTATCNAAAAACCTCATTTTAATGGTTGTCAAACACTGGCTAAATAATGTCAAGGAAGTAGCAACTTAAGTTGTCTCAAGAGATGGAGGGTTAAAACCTTTGGTCAGTCCAACCAAGGGTTTTTCATTCAGACGAACTATCTCAAAAGAAAATTGGTAAAAATTGGATGAGTTCAAGGAAAGTAAAATTCATTTCGAAAAGGACGTTGCACCTTACATTGTCTCAAGAGATGAAGGGTTAAACACCTTTGGTCAGTCCAATCAAAGGTTTTTTCAAACGGACAAACTAACTTAAAAAACTGAAAATTGGTGAAAACTGAAAAATTAATGAGTTCAAGGTAAACAAAATACATCAGAAACTACATCATGCAAAACATATGATTCTGCAAACACACTTGTGTAGTCTAGTTTCTTTGCCCAGAAACTATGTCATGTAAAACTACATCATCACTTATTAGAGATGTGCGTGTTAAAGTGTTTCACAAAATGAAAAACTAAGTCAAATTAGTCTCTGAAAAGAAACAAATCATCGACATTGAAAGACCATACATACATACCTGAGATCCCCCATGACCATCATACACACCAAAAAAATGAGACGTCAAGTGACTTAAAGTCTGACTTATCCCACCCATTACACTGTTACCAATAAGCATCTTAGTGGGAATTTTCGCAAAATGAGGTACGGCCATAACAGAATCTTCCATCTCTGGCCTATCTCCACAAATAGAAACTGAACCCCATAGTGGCACACACTCCAACTCAAAGACACTCTTAACACCTCCTTTGTATGGACCATTCTCACTGGGCAACTGAAGAGAAACTACAGACGCCTTTACTGTAGGTCCATTAGTACATTCTTCATTTGGTTTAGCAGGTAACATTAGGACATCATCAGGTACTTCCTTTTGTATACGTCTCTCCTCCACAATGATGACTTTTGCAACTATTTGACCATTCTCAGTGCCCTCAATTTCGACAGCAAGGGGCAAGCTTCTATCTAAAGTAGCATTTAGTGGCAAGCTTATATTTGAAGTGGGATCCAAGGGCAGTAACTCCAAGCTATTAATTACGCTAAGGTCATCCCCAGCTGATAAGATTTCGTCTGCTTCATTTTCTTGAATCACAGTATCGTGGATTAACTGATCAATTTCAGCCTTATGTATCATATGTGATATATCAGGTTCCACATCACTCCTTTCAGGCATTGATAATGGAACCCCATTATCCGAACTAGAATTAGAGTTATCATTTGATACTGGTGCAGGATCTGACAGCAAGCTTGCTGCGTCTGTTACTAGTTTGAGTCGTGTGATTTCTACGTGGGTAGCAATTCCTGGATTTTCACAGATAGAATTACCAAAGCCAAGAGTAACTGCAACTGCTGGAGACATCTCTTCCATCATCCCCCTTTGTAAAACCAGTAGTAACTAACAAACGTTGTGGATACTTCTCTCCAAACACTTGATCAATCGCTTCTTTAACTATTCATTTCTTACCCCCTACAAACTTTGGAAAAGCCTGGGAGGATTTTCAACACCTGGAACAGTAACACAACCCACCAAAACAAACAATGATACTCAGGCCAAGAGCGCAGTTGATTAGTGAAAAGTTATAGCCAAACGGGCAAAGATTAACTCCAAGACTTCTCCAAGGAACACGCGAAAACTAGGTAAGCTACCCGGAGCGAAAAAAAAAGGAATTCTGAAAAGAACAAACTATCGGATCTGCTGGGAGGAAGATAGGAACTAACCATCCATATACAGGAATTTAAAGCTGAACAGAGGTGAAGTATCGCCAAATATGTGAAGTTACCAAAATCATCTGCTTCCGGAAGAAATCCAAGAATTTCTATTCTTCCTCGAGAACAATTACCCCCAAGAACACCAAATTGCCACATCAATCGCCAACCCTTATATACTCGACAGCATGAAGAAAAAGACAAAATCAATCCCTTATCCATAAATTCAACAAGAATAAACAGCAAAGGGGTTCATGGAAAAGAACATAGGAAAAAGGAAACCAACCCCCTCAAGATTCACAAGAAAACCCTTAAAGATTGAGACTTTTTGCCACATATTACCTAGGTTTCATGGATCTGAGGCAAACCTTATCAGCCTCTTGAAATCTGGGTTTTCTAAATTATTAAATAAAATTACTTCTTTTTCCGATAAATTCAGCAAACTATTAAAATCCCTCTTGAACAAAAATTAAATTCTTGATACAATATATTCATCCAAGAACTAAAATCAACAGTAATTTCCAAAAAAGAAACAGAGAAAATATGCTTACCGAATTGATGAATCACTTAAAAGAATCCAAGAATTGAAGAGGGATGGATTACATAATTTTTTTTTCCTCCTGGGTCTTTGCAGAGCCGAGCTAGCAAGAGAGAGAAGAGTGAGGAAAAGTTTTTATTATTTGGAATACTCCTACATATGACACGTGTAGATTCAATTATCTAACTCAATCAATGCTTCTTGAGTAGAAAAATGAAGAAAAATTGGTTCAATACTGTGCTTTACAAAGGGGCTCGTGGACTTATCACGATATAGACTTCAAGAAGACCACGTTTCATTTCTTGGCAATGGCAGGCCTCTCGAGGCATTAAAAAAACCTAAATTGTTCTCGTTTTATTTGGATAATTAAATGTATTTATTGAGCATGTTTGCTAGGAATCAGAATATTAATAATTTTGGAATTAGAATCAGAATGTAGATGTGTGATGGGTCATTTGGCCTAGCTTTTAAAAAATTAAAATGAAAGTTTTAAATTCAAAAATTACTTTTAAATTCGTTTGACTAATTTTATGAAATTATTTTTTTAATTAAAAGAGATTTTAGAGTAAATCAGTCCAATATGACTTTTTTTAAAATGCATTCCGAATATAAAGTTATTTTGAAAATTATTTTTCAAACAAGCATTAAAATAATTTCTTTTAAAAACAATTCTACAAAAAATAAAAGTAAAAGTTATGTCAAACGGATCCAATATATCCCAACTTTTATTTTTTAGTTTAACGAAGAATCATTATTGAAAAGACAGTGTAATGTTCGAATATGAGGTCATCACAATGTTGTCCGACTTTATCTAAATGAGATTGCTCGAATAGATTCGAGATGATTTTATTCTGCAAAATGTGACTGGATAAAATATATTGAATAATGTCGAAATGGATGAATTTATAAATATATTGAAAGGGTCTTTTTATCAAAATTGGTCAATTGAGTTTATTTCTTTTAGGCCAATTAAGTTTAACTTTTTGGTTGAAGTTCAATTTGAGCTACATTTTTTGAAGTTTGATGAAAGACAATTCTCGAATAGAATTCTTTAACTTAAAAACAACTTGATTAAGATAAGAAAGTTTATAAGTTTTGCGAATTTTTTATTTCATTACAGAATAATGAAGTTAGAGTGCTTGGGACGATTCATTTGTAATTCTTGCAACATCTCACTCTTAAGCACAAAATAAGAATGTCATTCCAAACCGACAAATCAAAACAAGAAATAAGAGCAAGAAATCCCATTTCTTATTTTAAAAGTACAAGTCGAGTGAATTTTTATTTTTGCTCTAAATTTCTTGATTTTGAGTGAATTTATAAATTCGTATTATAGTTGTAAGTTGTAACCAGCAATAGAAAAGTGTGATTGATTGAAACTCTCCCCTTGAGTTTTCGTTTATCAATAAATTGAGTTTTTTTCCTTTTTCTGGGAAAAGTAGTAGCAATAATTCTTCATTCAAACCATTCCTTTTTTTTTTTTCAACATTATCTTAATCAGGTAAAGGAAAAAAAATAATGTTATTCAACATCAGTGCTGTTAAAATATCAATGTAACATTATATGATATATTCAATTAGAGGTAAAATTATGTAATTTATTTAATTGTACTTTTCATTTAATGACATATGGTGAAGATTAAAATCAAATTTTTAATAAATTTTGATAAAAATTGATAAAATGTATAATTGAAAAGTTATTTTCATAAAATATGCGTTTAAAATTAATTATTAATTTTGATATAAATTAAAATCGAATTTTTATTTCTATCAAATGCGCATAAATTCAGATTTGTGTCGTGACACGATGAGAAAAAAGGAGTAAGTTGGTATGCATGTGTCATCTATTTTTCTCGATAGATAATTCAGCAACTGTAAGTTTGGTGAAAATGTTTTGTTGGCTAAATTTTATTGGACTTAGATTTGAGTACTCACCTTTTATGGTTCTCTCTCATTTGTTTCAGCCACCATTTTTTATTTTGAGTGTACTTTATAATAATAAATTGATGAAAAATATGTAATTAAAAAATAAAAAAAATTAAATTTTCGTATAATATTATTTATTAAAAAATGTCTAATTTAAAAAAAGAGAGAAAAATACATTTAAAAAAAAAATAAAGGCTAAAACTTTTTAAATTAAAATAAATAATGGAAGCACGTGCATCTATGTTACTCTTATGAATAAGAATGTGACAAGTCATCGAGCTTGGTTAGTTTTTCTTACCACTAATGCTACTCAAAGAGGGTTATTGATGGGGAAATTAAACAATCGTTGTTGAGGTGGATGCATCTCGACCTTTGATTTGAATTGCAATCTCGATCCTATTTAAAGCCTTGTCAATAGCCCATGTTTGAGTAGCGGAGCTCATTTCTTTTACTCATTTAATTATAGGAAAAATTGCAATGGAGGTTCCACGCATCTCATTTTGCTGCAGAATGCAGATTAACTTTTCATTTTTACGGCTACATTGCAACTAGAGTACTTTTATTCACTTATCCATTAATCAACCCTCAAATTAAACGTTCGACACAAATTGAAAAATTAAATGAAGGAT
>CAIGRN010120140.1:0-21298 GCA_903798345.1 Fraxinus anomala
CCATAATTAGACGACGTTTAGATCTCTAGTTAATCTACTGGTAGATGTGGTGGCGTAAGAAAATATTTTGTTACCATAAATTATCTTCATTATGTGATAATATTGTTAACTTTTGTTCTTATCCTCTTCATTTGCCCTTGACACCAGTCATTAATACAAAGAAGCAGCAAATTATTAGTACAAATAAGCTAATGAATGTTGAAATAAGCACCCCAAATGTAGCTTTTTTGAAATATACAAATTAAAAATAATAATTTAAGCTAATGAATGTTGAGATAATATAAATGAAATTTCCAATCATAGGACCAGCAATCTAGAATTTTCAGTAAATCAGTAAACATGGCAGCCATTTTAGGACCTTCTCCTCAAGCCTGTGGCTTTGGAAAAATTTGGAATACGAATGAACAATTTTGTATTCAAGTCGGTGATGTCTTCTTCAGTTTGTACACACTCATTGAACCCCTGACCTAGAGAATCGCAAAAAAAAAATTATACCGACGAAGCCAGCATCGGCGGCTGCCTGGTGCTGACTCCGCCAATGCTGGCAATGTTGGTTACTTGGCAAATGCTATT
This sequence comes from Fraxinus anomala, assembly GCA_903798345.1. Lineage (NCBI taxonomy): Eukaryota > Viridiplantae > Streptophyta > Magnoliopsida > Lamiales > Oleaceae > Fraxinus > Fraxinus anomala. Next base: position 574 of record CAIGRN010120140.1, read on the forward strand.
CATGAGGTCACTAAATCGGCTTCGGGATTTACATCTTTGCATGCACAAAAAATGAGAGTGGATTCAATCTTCTTTCACCCAAAGCAAAGTTGATAAGAGTTAGTTTTGCTTATACCTTCAATACTTCAAAACTGTATAATTAACTAATTGTAAAAATTATTAAGCAAATATAATATTTTATATTAAGATGTTTAGTACATATTATTTTAATTATTAAATAATTTTTAGAATGAGTAAAAATTTAAAATAACATTGAAAATAAAAAATAAAATGATTTTTTCCCTTAGGTTTTGCTTAAGCTAACCTTCACGTCTAACAACACTTTACCCTTTTTTGAATGTTAAAAAATACAAAAGCCCATTTGAAAAAGCTTTTTTGAAATTATAAGCTGATCAAACTTCATTTTTAATCACACGATTTATTGAACTCACAGTTTCTATATACTTTTAAACCACACATTTCATGAAATCCACCTACTTATAATCTTGAAAAGCTTTGTCAAAAACAAGGTAAAAGTTTAGCAGAACTTTTAGGTAGAACCTATCCCATTATAAACAACATTAAAGAACTGAAAATAACAAATACTACACGAAACCCCATAGAATCTTCTGTTCCATAATGAAATATGCTCAGTTTTAACATAACACGATCATTTGTACTACATTTCCACCAAAAAGAATATACAGAAGAGATGAAAACTCGTTGTACTCAGCGAACATACTATACATTCCAACTTTCCAATTTAACGAACAACCATTTTACATGCTAACATATTTTTGGGGCATCAAAAACCACAGACTTCAGCAAAAACACTTTGTTCATAATACGAAGAGCCTTTTGTTTGCTACATACCCCTTAACACCAACACGATACAATATATTGTAGCAATAATCACGTCCCAGCAGGATGCGGAAAACTCATACTAGCTTGTCTCTGAACATGCTCTGGAATCAGCCGGTAGATCAGCTCGGGTGATGTTCCAGCCAACTGCAATCAGGAGAATTTGATATTAAATAATCAATATAGTTGCATGCTTCGTACACGAGTTGTTTTAGGCTTCTTTTAGTTAGAAATTAGTAAAGGCTTTCACGTCTTTGCTGTTTAATTCATTGTTCGTCTGTCTCCCATCAACACATCAGCCGAAGAAAGTCGATCCCAACACTTTTTCCAAAGAAAATTAAAGCATAAAAATATCAAGGTCCATATTGCAAAGCATGAAGAGCAGTGTTTTAAATCCATTAAAAGATCCAATACCAAACAATTCTAGTTTTATTCAGATTCAATTACATTACAATCTGTTATGCAAATTCAAGAACACTTCTTACAAGATTATATAAACAGCGCCAGATAGAAAAGGTGAACATTACAAAAATGGGTAAATGGCAACCGAAGCTCCACAGAAGAGCACGGTTTAAAAGAATTCTAGCTCGATTAGTTTTTATACAAGTTCTTTGAACTCGGAAACGCAATAAACTTCCAGTTAAAATAAATTTCACGATAAGAGTAGCAGCAAATGGGTAACTAGGTAACAGCTCAGTCATAAATGAAACATTTAAAATTTTCAGGCTCTAAATAGAATTATGGTCCGTTTGATTGCAAAGGTAGAATTTGGGTGGAAAGAAAATATTTTACTAGAAATTGTAATTAATTGTGTTTGATTAGTATAATTTTCCATTTAGAAAATGTTGAAAGTTTTGTATCCGTTTAACTATGTTTTTCATAGAAATTGTCCATTAAAGTGATAAAAATTTTTACCATTGGGTCTAGCATTTGTTCCAATTGCCAAAAAAAAAAGATAAAAAAAAAAAAAGATTAAAAAAAAAATACCATACCGAATACCATTCGTTTGGCTTTATTTTGTATGGAAATTGTCAATAAAAGTGATAAAAAAATTTTACCATTGTGTCTAAAATTTTTTCCAATTGCAAAATAAAAAAACCTGGAAAATCAAAACAACAAGAAATCTTTGTCCTCNTACCATTCGTTTGGCTTTATTTTGTATGGAAATTGTCAATAAAAGTGATAAAAAAATTTTACCATTGTGTCTAAAATTTTTTCCAATTGCAAAATAAAAAAACCTGGAAAATCAAAACAACAAGAAATCTTTGTCCTCCAAAAGCTGGAAAGTAGGCACGAGGGTGTAGGCGGAAAAAAAAATTTCGAAGAAAATTTTTGCTGTCAAACAGTGCAAAACTCAAAAAATGGAAAATGTTGCCAATCAAACAGGGCCTTAGTTTAGTTGGAGAGGAGATTTTGGCGAAGAAAAACCATGCTAATGCTCGTTCTTGAGGAAATGCAGCATATTCTAGCTTACTTGTCTTTACCCTAGTTCTTCGAATTCAGAAGCACAAATCTAGCTGAATTTTCTTTTCAAGATAAGGATGGCAGAATCAAAAAAGGGGACAGCAATATGCTGAGGACATGTTGATATTTAAATTAGCTTAAAATTAAATTATTTTTTATTATTCTGTCATTTTCCAATAATTAAAATACTCATTTTTGTGGGTTATTATTTTGTGGATGTCATTTGGAAAAAGAATGGCGTTGTTGAGCCAAGTTATTGCGATGGCTCATGTCGATGTTTAGTCCACACCCAAACCATACTCAGAGTCTGGGACCTTTCCATCCTCATTTCTACTATCCACTCTTCCACACTCCAGTCATCTATCTCCTATCTGCACGATGGTTTTGCTACTAACACCAAAATTACAGTGAGATTCACAGCTAGTTAAATTATTATCAGATTTCCCTGGCTCTCTTCCAGTTGAGAAGGATGCAGGTTAGTTTAAATGTGTCTTTATTTTATTTTATTTTATTTTTTGTTTTCCCCGATGTTTCTTTTTTTCTGACAACTGCAGAATGGAGCCACCATGTCTCGAAGAGTCATCAGTGTATGACTAAAAAAGGGAAAGGAAAAATTGACACACTAGTATCCAACATGTGTCCTTGCATGTCGGCATCCTATCATGTCGGACACTGACAATTTAGTCTCTTATGGTGTATCCGTGCTTCATAGGTCCCCCCAAAAGACCTAATAGCACATGAGCAGACGTTTTTATAGATATAATAGAATCAACATTGAAGTTCCCTAAATGATAACAAGAAAATGACCTGCAAACTTCCAGGGATTACAATACGTGAGGGCACTAACTAGATCTTCTCCATCCCTACCCCCTCATGTAAGTTGTGTGGTAAGGAAGTTTCTTCAGTTCTATGCAAAGAGCTGGGTCTAAAATCGAGGATGAGCCAAGTATAGAAGCGCACAATTAAAATCATATAAAACAGGTTCAGCTGTTAGGTTCAAGGGTTTGCCAAAATTTAAGCCATGGCACATTTGCTAGGTTTGACTGATATTAGTGAAGTAGAGTAACCAGAGACAACAGTGGACTGGAACCTCAAGATTTCTTTACAAAACTAAGAAGGGGGCCTCCAGCTCCACTTGATGGAAGAAAACAATGAAAGTACTAGCATTATTACAAAAGGAAGCACATGAAGAAAAAATGTGTTTAGAAACCATACCTCCTGTTTAAAGTTAAAAAGAGGGGGAAAAGGGCGACCATTTGGGAGGCGGGCATTGGGTTTCCGAAGCTCGTCAAAGAAAGGATGCGCACATGCTTCTAGCTGCAGAGATAGAAACATCAATTTTATAAATTTGGTAACACATGTATAAGCATCAAAAATCATATTGTGCAGAAGATTGATACTGTCAACATTTCTATTTGGACTGTAAATTGGATTTCTTCTGGGAATGGAAGTTCTTTGGTACGAACATGAAACATCTTCGTCGAGTGGGAGGTCAAATATAAAGTCTTCATCGGTTGATGTTAGAACTTTAGAAGAGATATACAAGACTACACATACCGCAGTGCAGCGAAGACTTGGTGAGTACTGAAGCAACCGTGAAGCAAGATCAATGGCTTCAGGAGGCATCTGCTTATGGAAAACCTGAACCAAAAAATTCAGTCATTCACTTGTGCATTGAAATTTTATGGTACCTCTAAGAAAATAGCATGTAGCCAAGTGCAGGCATACCTTGTGCCATGGATGCGCTTTAATTTGGGGAAACCTGAAATCATTATAACTTGGATTCATACATCGAATTTCTTCTCGAGTTGGTGTACCAAGAACCTATAGAGAAAGTCTTCCAATTAGTATACATGAAGAGATCATTACAGGTATAGCAATCCGATTCATAGAATCATAGAATTAGAAAGGATGGCACACCTTGATAATCTCTACAAGCTGACCAACTGCATTTTCTCCAGGAAACAGTGGCTGTAAAAAATAAAGAAAAGGAAATTATTGAAAGTAAGAAAATATGATAGAATAAAATACCACTCAGCAAAATGAAAGATCGATATAGAGGTTACAGACCTGCCCCAAAAGCAGCTCAGCTAAGACACAACCGGCAGACCAAATATCAATTGCTGTCGTATATTCTGTTGCACCAAAGATGAGTTCTGGGGCTCGATAGTATCGAGAGCAAATGTAGGATATATTAGCTTCACTAGGCACCTGATTATAAAAATTAAAAATAAAAAATTCAGGCGACATACAGTGTATCAAAAGACTAACTGAAGCAGGAGTGTTGTGATACACATGAAGAGATGTTAATAAACAAAATGGCATTTCAAAACTACAGGACCCTAAGTAGGAAAAATTATGGGCATCGATGACAATGATGGTCAATAATTAAGCCAAATGACTACCATCAAGAATAGATAAAATTTAAGGCTATACTCTTGTTTTGGCAGCAAATGAAAACAGCAAAACAGCCCTGTAGTCCCATGGAAATCAATATGAACCTATTGCACTAGAGTGCACCATTATTATTGCACCTCACCGTTAAAAACTATGGCACATCTTTTGTGGGAGAAGCACTGAATCAGTCAGCATAAGTCACATGGATACGTTAATTTCCATAAAACAGTTTATTTTCACTTATGGTTTCTCTCCTTCACCAAATTTTATCTGTCTTTAACGGTGACAGGATTTATGTTCTTTTCCCTGAAAGCTCTATGCAACCTAACAACATAGAAAAGACAGTGCACAGCGTTTTTCTTGGCTAGATTTTTTGGTAAGTTCTCAATTCACCTGGTAGTGCACGCCAGTATAAGAAAATAATACAATTGGTATCTAACATAAGGAAGGGAGAAAGAATGAGTAAAGAAATGATGATATATGAATACACAGACACCCATGTAACTATGGTAGAAGCATGTAAAATATGCCTCGACAGAATTGATCTCAGGGAGCTTTCAACTGCCAATGGACTTAGAATAACTAAGAACTTAAGAGACAGCCCAATTTTCGAGCAATAAACTTACGAGAACTTTAGCACTTCCAAAGTCACAAATCTTAACCTGGTGGGTATGAGGATCAACCTGCAGAAAGCACATAGCATTGCTTTAGCAAAATTGACCAAAAGGTCCAACCCAATCTCGCAGAGTGCATGTGGAGCGTCAGTTGGAAGAAGGAATTGGAGCAAAGTTAAGTTTACTTACCAAAAGATTTTGAGGTTTTATATCCCTATGACAGACCCCTGCAACTGTATGGAGATATGCAAGCCCCCTGAATAACTGAAAAATGAGTGTAATTATCTTAGATGAGATGAATTTTTCAAAAGTTACTGAGAAAAGACAGAATAACATATTGTAACCTGATATGTGTAGAGTTTGACATAGACGAGTGGCATCCTTTGATTCGAATTGCTATAATGCTCTAAGACATTGTACATATTCTCGGGGACATAATCCATAACTAAATTAAGGAAAAGCTCATCTCTGCTTGATGTAGAAAAGAAACAGTGCTTCAAAGAAATTATGTTGGGATGATCCATCAAGCGCATTAACTGCAGCTCACGATTTTTATACCGCCTATCCTGTAAAACCTTCTTTATGGCCACAGTCTCTTCAGTTTCCAAGCATTTTGCCTGGCAAAGAGTGACAACAACCAGTTAGTTCCGTGAACGAAGGTAAAATCATACACATTGTAATAATGCCAGGAATGAACACCTGAAAAACTATTCCAAATGATCCTGTACCCACAACACGCTCTGCCATGAAACTAATTGTCTGCAGAAAAGCATCATAAGCAAACCTATTAGCTCTCATTAATCTCTCTACTTAAATATCATGAAATTAAACATTATAGTGGAAGAGAACTCCAAATAATTGTTCCTGTATAATCATCCCAATTCTTGTAGAACTTTTGTAACACTCGATTGGAGGTCAATGAAACTAAACATATAAAGTGCAGATACCAACCCTTTTGGGCTCGCCATTTTTGCCTCCAACCGTTGTGGAGATAATGTGACCAGCGGCTGGATCATTACCCTCAACTGCAGAAGCCGACATCTCCTGCAATGTGAAACAAGCAAAAGAATCAATGCATAAATAAAAATCATTTGAACTTAACACAGCATCACAACCTCACATAAGCACTACCATATTAATCAGAACATATTGTCAACTAATGAATAGCAAAACATAGTCGGAAATGTGAAATTCAGAAACCTGAAAAGAAAGAGAATTTAAAGAGATATGCTATGCTTAGATCACAAAAAGAGAGAAAAGACGGAGAGAGCAATGCTCGCCACAAACCATAGCTGGCAAGAAATTATCATAAGCCAACAAACTTGCAAATGAAACAAGTAGTCTACTATAATTTGAAGCACAATTCACCTATGAAAATAAAAACTAGAACTAACAATAATAGTCAAAAATAAACTTAGGAAATAATCATAATAAAAAAGTATTAAAAAGAAGTTCAAAGATCTAACTATAATTGCAATTTAAGGTAGTCTATAAAAACGCATCCCATTAATTGGAAGCAGCAAAGAAAAAATTAAAACATCTGAAAGAAAAGCAAAAAACAGTAGAAATAAGCTTCGAAAAAGATTAAATTACTAAATAATTTCTGAAAGTTTTCAAGAAATTGATGCATTACAGAAAATTCCAGAAAAGCAAGAGAGCAAAAAATAAATAAATAAATAACTACCACACAAGTCCATGCTCTCTCACTCGGTCACTCCCTCTAAGATCCAGGCGAAACAAATCTTAAAGCAGAAATACCTATGAAGCGGCACTAATTTTCAGATCGAGGGAATATTCTCGGAATATACTTCTGGCATCCATGGTGCAGTAACAAGCCAAAAACTGAAGCTTTTCAGCTAGATCGAAGTGAAAAAAAAGGAAACCAACTAGAATTTCGTCTAAAAAAAACAGAATGCAGACAGGACAGGAGGAGAAAATAGATTATACAATTATGCATATAATCTAAAATACCTTGTCTGTTTCCATGGGTGCTGCGGTGGAAAGCTTCACAGCGTCGGCGGCGGAGGCGGCTGGAGGTAGTGGCCGAGCTTGGTCGAGAACGTTATGGTATTGATGGTCGGGTGGTGGATTGTGCCGAAGCAGCTGAGGTCCCTGTGGCAACATGGCCGTGTGGTTTTGCTCTCTCTCTCTCTCTCTCTCTCTCTCTCTTCCCTTTGTGTCGTTATATATTTTCCTTTCTATTTTTCCCCGTGGCAACCCCTGTTTGACAAACCTTTTTTTTTTTTTTCCTTTTTTCAAAACTCAATTTTTTTTCTACCTCATTTACAACCACTTAGTAAAGTATATTGTGCATAAATCTAAAACATTTTTCTACTTTCTAACCGTTTCAAAACTTCGCTATTTCAAAACTGATTTTCTTCTCAAAAAAAAAAACTTTTTTTAATGTTTGTCAAACAAGGGGTAATGCTCGTTTTCTTGATTTAAGGTAGCATAATTTCGATCTCTAACATAAGGTAAGATTCTTACATTATGGAATTCGTCAAGTAGACGTTGAAATTAAACGTGAGTTTCACATTATTTAACAATGGAAGTTAAGTTGTTTTCTAGGTTTTTTGTTGTTGTTTTAAATCTTGTGAAAGCTATTACGAAATTTACGTCCATATTAACGATTTTCATGGAGACTCTATTTCACATTGCCAATCAACTCTCAACATTACTTATTGAATAAAGTGTTGTGTACCAGTCTAAATTACCACACTTTATAGGTCCAATTAAATAGATTTTTTGACTTTGCATTAAAATGAACATATAAAATAATGACATCTAATTGTCACTTAAATTGGTGCTAAATACCATAAGGCTGAATAGTATTACTCATTTCATAAAATATTGTTTAGTTCTTTTTTATAATAAAAATGTTATATTTTTTTGTAACAAATGGAACAAACTTGTCACCCCCAATTTTAATATAATATCTTGCGCGTGTAACACAATGTGTTGTGCCGCAATTACCGCTAGCCACAATACCACCAATTGTAACACATTATGTTATGTAGTCGTAGTTGTAGTTGTCGTCATTGTCAACACCATCATTGTTGCCGATACACAAACCACCACCACGACTTGCACCTTCTCCAAGTCCTCATCTACCAACACAACCACACCACCACCCCATTTCCCCTAAAATCTTCTAACTTGAACCCTTTTAACACCAATCCACCACCGCTACCATCGATCGACCACCAAATCACCTCATTACCATATCGTCATCGTCTTTATGCTCAACCAACCACCACATTCGACAGCAATCCACCACAGATTTAAAACAAGCAAAACAAAATCATGTTTTAACCACATATTCAAAGTTAAATATTATAAGTCGTTACAAAAATCGTATATGAACGAAATAGATACAATCTTCGTCGATTCTCACTGCTGACGTTCGCAGCCATAAAAGTCCGATTTCAAGATCATCAACCAACCAATACGACCTATGAGGCAACCCATGAAAAAAAAAACATATACAAATTCAGTCTATGTGGAGAAGATCCGACATGAATTGGTGGTTATGGTGGTGGATATCGAGCTGGTGGGAGGCTGTTTAGAGGTAAGGGTGGGGTGAGAAGTTAGTGAATCCGAAGTGGATAAACAATTCAATATTTTTTTAAGGAAAAAAAAAAATCTGAAACTGAGCTAGTAATTTGTTATAGAAAAAATTTTAAGTTTTCACATTTTTAAATTAAAAATAAGTAATTTGAAGTAGGATGTTGGACCTTTTAAGCCATCTAAAGCACCACATAAGTTGTTGAATTATGCTAGTTGTACATTTCTGGATGACATTGTATGATGTGCGAAAAATTGTGCCATTGATTTGTATAAATGTTGTTAAAATCGATGACTTAAAGTATTGTCACTTCAAACAATGTCATCCATGATTCAAACTCAATGTACTTGTAACAAAACCGTAAATTGTTTTCGATGGGCAGCGTCTATGAATACATTGCTTCGTATTTTAATAGGTTGAGGATCTAAAATTACACTAATTGAAAGGTTAAGAAGACCAACCCTAATTTTTCTTGATAATTTAAAGGTAGCAATGTTGTGGGAATTTGATTAAATAGGCTAAGTTCGACTAAGAAATTTGAGAACCAACCGCGAAAATTGATCTAGCTAAATTAGTCAATTTATAGACCTTATTTTTCTTGAAACTCATTTTTAATTATACATTTAACGAGATCAGCAAACTTTATTTACATTTCATCAATTTTTATTAAATTTTACTAAAAATATGATTTTTAGTAAGTTTAATTTGTTTGACTTCTGATTTGACCTTTTGACTATTTGCTTTTAACATTTTTCGAATTAATGTATAGTCTGTTTTTTGACAATTTCTTCAACTAATACTCCTTTAAACATCGTGAAAAATTGGAAATTTTAATTTGAATTTTCACGAGGATTATATGACTTGGAAATGTACGGAAATTGGTAAATGAAATATAAATTTTTATTATTATTTGCTTGGCAATATATATGTGTAAAAGCAAATACTTTGTATAAAATATGTTTCATTATTTATATCAAGTGTCTGTTTGAGCCCCATTTTTCGATAAAAATGCATTTGAAAATAGTGTTTTGATGGAGAATGTATCATTAAAAAATAAGGAAAAATTTTTAATTTAAGTTTAATATTATTTTATTGAAAAGTGTGGTTGAAAATAAGAGAGATAAAATGTATTTTAGAGATAATGAGTATCAAACAAGGGCCAAATATGATTAATGGAATCCTAATTTTATTCAAATACAAGAAACAATACTGTTACAACTTCACTGGTATTAAATAGCATTGCTCTTGAAGAGATAATAAGTAATATTCTAAAATCAATTATAAGAAAAATTAACAATTAATTATGAAAATTATGTGTGAACCACAAGTTGTATACAATTACAGACCACATAATTCTCATTATTTCATTACACTTGTGCAAACTTTGAAAATCAACTTCCTCTCTTCATTTCCCAACAAGAAGAGAAAAGTAATGAGAAAGAAAATGCGAGAAGGAGGATAAAGGGATCAGGTTCAGTTGACAATCCTGCAATTCCTTCTAATTTCACCATTTGATCCAGTAAGCGGGCTTATATTTCCCATTTTTATCATTGCAGCTGCAAAATCACTTCTGAAAGTAGCAAGATCACTGCTATAAAGCCTAACCAATGCATCCTGTGATCCATTATTGAAAAGCACTTGATCCGAGTGCAAAAGCCCACGTTGAGTCAAGAGATTGCCATAGTAATTGTTGTCGAACCGGTTCGGAGTCTGCACATCGAGCGGCGCCAAGTTGGTGTTGCCGCCTGAGGCAGGGCACGTTCCTCTCCGATTGGCTGCAAATGTTGGGTTGATGTTGGTTTCGTTGTAAATGCGGGTTCGGAAGGTTGAGCATTGCGCAAAGCCGAAGGTGTGGCCACCCGAGAGAGCCGTCATGTCACGTGCATTAAGGCCTTTCGCCATGAACATCGAGATGAGAGTCGAGAGGCTTGAGAATGGAGAGGGGATTTGGCTGTTTGCTGCACTTAAGCTGGCTGTTCTTGCATCTCTCCTGCCTAGTGGCACTGTCCATGTTGGTCCTCCAAGCTATGACAAATATACATTTTATTAGGGTTAATCTTAAGATTATCTATTTATAAAAATTGTACGCTAGAAGAGTTCTAACGGCTTGAGCATTTGAAGTAGTTCAAATGTCACTATTGCCTATTTTCGAAAATTGAGCGTATATCCATAAAAAGTGAATTTAGGCATGGAAATCAAGAGGCGTGTTCAATACAACATACCAAGCCAACCCCATCTTTTGCGGCAAGGGCTAGAATATCTGCACAAGATACCGTTGCATTGCAGGCAGCTTCGACTTGAGTTTTGATGGTGTCTATCAATTCAAAACCGCGTACTGAATTTCGGTTTGGATTTGCATTCTTTTCACCGGTGAATGTCGTAGTGTCGTCCAACAGTATGGATCCATCACATCCCTAAATTATATGCACAAGAGACATATACGTAAATATATATATATATAGTATTTTCTTTCAAGAAAAGCAAGAAGAGAAACATGTTTGACATGTTTAGTATACTCAACTCGACTAAAGAAGAGAGATATATAAGATATTTATCTATATCTTGTCCAATCATATGTCATGTTACGAACACACCATATTCTCATGGAAAACTATAGTGAATGTACGGTTTCCAACAAAATACGACATAAAATTAAATGACATCTTACATTCACGAAGCAATCGTGGAAGAACAAACGAAGGATCGAAGCACCAATCCTCAATTCATTATTAATAGCAGTCCTCATTGCATTTCTAACAATTGTCTGCACATTTGGGCATGTGGAAGCATAAAAAGTGGGAGAAAGCTGTGCATTTGTAAAGCCAAAAACCAGTACAAAAACAAATGGGATAATCCAAAAATTTCTAAAGGAAGCCATTAAAGATGAATAGAAGAAATCTTAAGCTAATTATATGATGAATACATGCATGTATTGTGTGTGCTTATATAGGCATGCAATGTAGAGAAATAGTGTGTGTACATAACGCAAAATTCAAACTTTTCTGCGATCAAACGCGTTTAGATGAAGAATTTTTGTAAAGGGAGTTTAGCATAGAAACAAAAGATGATGAAAAAAGGCAAAAAAAATGAGAGAGACATATGAGAGTTTGACTTTATGATCTTTAGAGTCATTGCATGCATGCAAGAAACGAACAAAAAAGATAATGATTTGTTGGGTTCATATTCAAAGTAGTGCCCACCAATTTGTTCTTATTTTTTGGCTGCATTTCCATATTTTGTGAAGGTAGAAGATAAACTCGAGGAGTTGAGTTGATTATTTATCTACTAGTAAAATAATTTTTATACACTAGAATTGGGAGCTTGCACCATGGGTTTTCAAATTTATTGTTCGAGCAATAAGTTGCCATCTACTCTTTCAAAAGAGCAAATTGGTTCCCAATCTTTCGATATAATTGTGTTATCTATCCTAACGACCAAAACTATCCTAACCTCTTACGAGGTATATATGTTTTCCAACTTCAGTTTGGATAAAAGGTTTGAAAAGAGATATGATTTTTTGACATTTATGTGACGATTTAATGAATATATGAACGATTTTCGTCGTTAGGATTTAAAAGTCCGTCTCTTTACCATTTGCATCTTCATCTTTTAGAAAGCCTACATCCATTCTTCTGAATTTGCATTCTTCTTATTTCAAGTGGAAAGTCTCTTCCATAAAGACCTCTTTCCTTTTTTCTCTCGCCCATTTCACATTTTATGAAGGAAGAGGATCACTTTGATCTCTTGTTTAAGAGAAATAAGTAACTTACAAGAAATTGAAAGAAATAGATCCTCTTTGATTTTGAAATCCTTATATACAACATGATCATACCCGAACAAGCATAATATTTAATTGAATTGTGCCACTCTCTACTTGGGGGTTCTTACCTTATATATGATCACGAGCTTATATTTTCAAATTTTATCTTATCTTAATAGAAAGGAGAATAGTAAGAGATGAAATTTTTTTATCTCGTTTATAAGGGCCTTATCTCAAAATTTTCCACGACTCTATATGTCTCCAACATGATCACTGTAGTAAGCGTCTGATACTGCTCTACTAAAAGGATTCCTGTTTGGCTGATAGGTAGTGTAACTGGTATTTTTGTAACTATAATTAACGTTTGTAGATTGATTTGCACTTTTGTAAAGATTGGAGACCAATTTACCATTCCTTAATAGATTGGGGACCAATATTGCAATGTTCCTATGAATTGTATATACTCTTGATATTGACTAGTTCATCCGCAGGTTACATATATAAAATTATTAAGATACTGTGACAAGCCAATTACTAAGATCATTATTCAACTCTTCCACCGTCAAACTTCTTTGAATTTTTTGCAAAGCCGATACAACTTGGTTGAAGTTGAAAATTTGAATGTCATTTCAATCTTTTTCAATACGAATTTCGAAAAATAAGTCGAGATATTTGCCAATTTTTGCGCAGCTATATCTTCTCTGTTTTTGTAAAACATTCTTTAAAAGTGATTTTTATTTAACTCACTGTATAGAGGTGTAGAAATTTTAACTTTGCGAAACCTATACGGATTCTAATTGGACCGACGTAACCATATTTTTCGACATGTGACGCTAGGCCGATGGACCCAACACTTTTTTATTATCTTCTGTTTTTTGTTACATTTTCTAGAGTCTTGAGCACGAAATTTGCGAGTAATGTTATTTGTACGTAATTGTAATTGTGTTTTAAAAAAATGAAAAAATTTCAACAAAAATCTTAGCTGGAAAATTGAATTTGAAAGAGACCTATTCAATAGTCAGCTCTACAGTTTCATTTTCCTTTTGTTTTCTGGAAGACGGAGACTTTGTATTAAGAATTTCCAAAGAAACTTGGAAAAAAAAAAGATTAAAATATACTTTTAGATGTAAAAGAAATCAGTATCCCAATTTCAATTCAAACAAGTGTCCTCTACCAGTTCTACACTAAATTTTTAACCCATCGAAACATCAACAGCAAATGGAAAACAAGAGCCAATATGCCGATATGTAAAGATTATTAGGTAGGCAACCCTGAATTCGTTCATAAGAGGAACCGTGAAGTTACGACTGAGCATTTCAGATTCGTAAGAAAACTATAATACTTGATTAGGCGTCGAAAGAATATACCTTCAATAATACACAACAATACATATTCGAACGAGGCATTAGCCTCGGTTGAGTAAAGCCCCCAAAACGGCATAACTAAATAATTGTTTAGCTAACAATGGTTATATTCAATCTGTATATCCCAAAAATGCAGTAATATTCTTCACTACAAAGCCTATTAGAAGGATCTAAGTTCTCGCTATAAACTAGTCAGCACTTCTACGGTAAGTTAGCTTAACATGCACATACAGAAAATAAGGTCCTAGCCTTTAGGACACTGCATAGCTTAAAAACTAGGGTTGGTACATGGCTTCGAAGGCAGTTTGACTTTGAGATGTTTCACCAAACGTACAAACGACTGCACCACATCTGCCATTAGTGGCCGGTAATCAGCCTCCGGTTGTACGCACATAGCAGCAATTGCAGCAACTTGTATAACCTCCTTCATCGAGTATTGACCCTCGAGGGCTGAGGCCATTATATCTATAACCTTTTTCTCTATCCATGAGCTGGAGAAAGGCATAGCGATAGAGATCATTAAACCTATAGTGAAATAATATCATACTAGTTGATGTGGCACAGCCGCAAAAATTATCAATAAACGTACCTATGACACAAGAACATCTTCCCCTTGAGGCCTCTTCATATTGACAGGAACCCTGCCAGTAAGCAACTCCAGGAGGACGACTCCATAACTGTACACATCTGATTTCATGGTAAAATGCCCAGTTGATGCATACCTGAAGAAACGTAAAATTCAATTTGAGAAGTGTAACGAAATTATCGTGTAAAAATACTAGTGCAAGCCGATATTACTTTTGAAAAAGAATGACAGCTTACTTGGGTGCGACATATTTCGGGTGCCCAATACTTGAGTTAAAACATGGCCACTAGCTTTCTCAAAACCAAGTTTTGCCAATCCGAAGTCAGAAATTTTGGCAAGGAAATTTCTATCCAAATGGATGTTACTGCTTTCAAAATCTCTATGATTTACTGGAGTGTAAGTTTTATGCCCTAAATCCAATCGATTTAGATTGTAAATACTTTTAATATGTTTAATGTATTTATTTTGGCAAGATATATTATTTATTTGAATTACTATTATGATAATTTATATTAAATAATAGAGTCCAAGAGTTCTGATTGTGAAATACAAATTAAAATATGACTGATTTTTAAATCATGTGGTCGTAAGTAATAATGAGATATGGATCATTATTACGAATAGACCATCACGTGTGACATTTCTTACTTATGAAGTAAGTAGCGAATCTCACAAGCTAAAGTGTGGCAACATTTAAATGAACACGTATATATTTTGTTACAGAACAAAATATTGAAGACCCATTGGGAAGATTCCACATGAATAACTATGTGAGTGTCAGTGGTTAATCTCTAATATTCAGTAATAGAATTGATCATTTAACTTGAGATTATCATAGTGCCTTATATAAGGGCAGTGATGATGTTGGATGTTGCTCTACAATGGGTCTCTAATACAGCATCGTTCAGATGTATTAAGAATCATATGGAGATTGTGAATGATCAATAGATGATTCGTCACTCTTAAATAGTAAGATATTATGATCTACATTTCATTCATTTAAGTTGATAATAAAATCATTGGCCAATGTATACTCATAAGTCGAAAATTTTCAACTTACATTGATTTAATAGTGGGATGAAAGATATGATCGATAATATCTCGTAATTGAATGGACAATTGACAAAATGATTATTGTTTCACAGTAAACAAACAAGTTTAGTTTTGTGATACCACGTAACATTTTCCATCACATGTCAGCCCTAACAGATTGCTAAATGTCAATCTGGAACAACATATGTGAATCACTGATAAATTAAAAAGTGATATTTTAATTTATCGGTTTTGATTAGATCAATAATAATTTAGGTTGTCAGACATCGTGGTCGGAGAACTAATGGGTCGCATATAAAAGGAGAACTAGAAGAATGAGACTAACCATTAATTAATTAACAAGTGTTTGAGAATTAATTAATTGGACTGCTTGTTAATATGTACGAATTAATTAATTGGATGACCGAATTTAATTAATTGGATTAATTAAATATTAAACCGAGTTAATTTTAAGAGACGCGCTTAGCCCACTTGAATTTTTATTAATAAACTGGTAGGGTTCGAAAATTCATAACACAACATTATTATTAAAAGAAAACCCTAATTCTCTTAATCTTGTTCCTTGTGTAAATTTTCATTGGAGACTAAACAATTGAACAGTTGTGGATTGCAAATCAAAACAGCTCTTCAAGGAACTCATCAAAAGAATAATTCTTTATCACAGTTTCCCTCTAAGCACTAAGAAGATCCACGGTGGAAATTGAAAATTGTTTAAATTTCGCTGTGCATGTTAAGTAAATTCTCAACATGGAGTACTAACATGTTCGTGGAGATACTCCAAACCTTTAGCTGCCTCCAAAGCTATTCTGAGCCGAGTGCCCCAGTCCAGCTTCGACAGAATTTTATTAGAAACTGAGTTTTAACGAAAAATGTGATTTATAGGGGATCAATCGACTGAGTTAATTCAATACAGCAGATCTGAATAATCAGAAAGAAAATGTACGCAGTTTAACGCCTTAAATGACTGATTATAGTTTTGCCTGCCAGGATGGTCGAAAAAAGCAATTCAGCATCAGATATGGGGATCATTCCTCAGTGCAGACGAAAATAATTTGACAAGAAATAGAAGCATGAGAAAGTCGATGACATCCCAATGAAGAAATTCGAGATGAGAAAACAAATAGGAAGTTCAATGGAAGAAGGGGCTAAAAAACCTACTATAACCTGCAAAGCATTTACTTTGAATCGTTCAAATATTATATAAGCAAGTAATATTGTAATTGGCGGATCAAAGTGCCATATGCAAGATTATTTGAAGTAATTGCAGCTTCAAACAAAATCCATAAACAAAAAAAACACATACCACTAATGAGACACAAATGTTCCTGCAGACCACCATTTGCCATGAACTCATAGACCAGCAACTTATGGTTGCTTTCTGAACAGTAGCCAATCATCGAGAGCAAATATGGCAACAATCAGTGAGAAAAATATAATAGAAAACTAAGAAACATATATGCACTCATAAACAAAGTTCAAGAAATATAAATTCAACATGGAAGACAGAGACAGGGACCTCCACTTTAAATTCTTCTTCTCCTTGTTTTCCAGCCTTATTCATCAACTTAACAGCAACCTTCCTCTCATCCGTGAGAACTTCCCGATAGACTAGCCCAAATGCACCATGTCCAATCACATTAGACTTTCTGAAACCGCCAGTGTCCGATTGCAGCTGCTTGAAGGTAAAAACTTGAAGTCCCCTATCAGTTGCAACTTGAATATTTGCAAAATCTCCTTTCTCCTCGTAATTAACCACTTTCAAATGTACAGGGATATAAAAATTCACAAATCAATAATAAGAAAACAATCAACAAATCCTACATCAAAAACAAAAATTTAGTTGCCTTTGCCCATAATGAGGGATAATCAAATTAACAGGTCCGATTTTCGAATTTATTGATCACTTTCCCCTTTTTGACGCATGTTAGGCAAGGTGTTAATAAACTGGGATAAATGAGTAGTGAAG
Source organism: Fraxinus anomala (assembly GCA_903798345.1). Lineage (NCBI taxonomy): Eukaryota > Viridiplantae > Streptophyta > Magnoliopsida > Lamiales > Oleaceae > Fraxinus > Fraxinus anomala. The sequence goes on from CAIGRN010120140.1 coordinate 18,183, forward strand.
AAGTGGGTAGTAGCAATGAGGAGCATAATCACGAAAATTTCTCACTTTCACATGGCATGAAAAAGGTCTATCATCCATGGCGTCCAAATCACACCGAAAGAGAAAAAGAAAATCAAGAGATTTGCCTAAAATATCAGTATTTATGTCTTCAAATTTTCAAGAAAATGAAGAAATGAACCCAAAAGTGACAGTGGCACAACAAATAGCAGAGAGAGAAGATAATAATTTAGTTTCTAAAACACCGGTTGAACAAGATGAAGCATAAGAAGATGAAATTTCTCCAGCATTAGACAAAAAATTTGTTAAGAGCCAAAAGTGAAGAAAATTCAAATTATGAAAAAAAATATAAAGAAAGGCTCCAATGGATTCTCTGTCCGCTACTACTGCTTTATATATTTATTGTTTATCTTGTCAATGATCTTATTATCAAGACGTTCACAATAGAGAAGTGAGGATCTTGATAGCAAGACCGTCAACAAGAGAAACAAGAAATCTATAAAGCCGGCAACAGTGGACATGGAATCCATTGGAGCCCATTTTCATGTTTTTCAAAATATGATTTTCTTCAATTTTGGGCTTATAACAGATTCATTGTCTAATACTAGAGGAACTTCATTTTCTTATGTTCCATCTTGTTCAACTAGTGCTTTAGAAACATAACATCATAGTGTTTGCCACTGCTGCTTTTAGAGTTCATATATTCATTTTCTTCAATATATGAAGACATTGATACAGATTTTTTTGGGCAAATATCTTGATTTCCTTTCCCTTTCGATGCGATTTGAGTGCCTGGATGATAGACCTATTCATGCTCTTAAACCCAGCAAAATGCATCCCAACATTTAACCATGTTACAGCAAATCCTCCATCTTCCCCAAAAGACCTACATTCAAAAACAAAAACATTCAGTGGCTTTAGCCCTTAATAAACCTAATTTACAAGCCTGAAATGCTGGAAAATCAAATTACTAGTACATTTTATTTCCTGGTATGATTTAAGTTTTCTTATACATTTTTCACCTTCTCAACCCCCTACGATTTTTTCTTTAGCCACCAAAGAAAAAGGTTACTGAAGGTAAGGACTACAATGCAAATTTCCTACCTTTTCATTCACTTGAATCCATCAAAATGCATTTTCAACATATTAGAACAGATCCTCAATCTTCCCAAAAGAACTACATCAAACACTAACATTCAGCGGATTTAACCCGTAATAAGCCTAATTTACGAGCCTGTAATGGGGGGAAATCAAATTAACAGTAAATTCCATTACGTGGTCTGGTTTTTGACTTATTGTTCATTTCTGCCCTTATACACACCCCCACAATTTTTCTTTAGCCGCCAAACAAAATGGTAATGAAGGCAAGGACCACAATGAAAATTTCCCACCTTCTCATTCTTTTATACCCATCAAAATGCATTTTTAACATTTTTTTCCATTTTCTAAAAAATAAAAACACCCATTTATTCAGCATCTGCATAAGATTAATCACTATAAAACCTATTAATATTATCAGAATCTCAAGATCTATATCAATAAATTAAACAGTTCATATTCAAATAATCGAACATTTGATTAAAAATAGCAAAAGATAATAACTTTTTTGGGGAATTTTGAACCGCTTGGAGACTTTATATCTAAGATAACAATAGTAGCTAAATGCTACTATCAAAGAAGAAATGACGACAGATGCAAAAACTAGGATGGTCACCATTGCCACTTGCTCTTTCTTCTTGAAATCATCATTTCCTACTTCCATTCTCACAAAAATGACCATGAAATAGAAGTAATTTTTGTGCGTTTTTCGGGTAGTGAAATGGGGATGTTGAGTCTTGAGGGCAAGATATAGTGTTTGGACGTTTGAAGTGACACTGCAGAGCAGTGTTTTCTCTCTCCTCTGATTCTTTGTCGTATTGGGTAAAAACGTTGATGGTCACTATACTTTGGGCATAGTTTCACAATGGTCACCTTACTTTTTAAAATATTCAAATTTCGTCAGTAAATTAATATGTTACTCATTATTTCACAGAATTGTAAGTGTGGTGTATTCTCCTCTTTTATCTTAGGTTTTTTTTTTTTTTTTTCTAAACCACTTGCATAATTTTGTCATGTCTTTAGCCTCTACCATGTTGACATATTTAGTAATGTAATCAACATTGCCACCTACTTTGATTGTCGTGCTCTGCATTCGTCTTAGACATAATAAACACGGTATCTTCTTTTACTTCTCTCATAATGATCTCTATCGATTTCTTAATATTCTGATCAACTAAGGCATTAATTTATTGTGGCATTTGGTTAAATTCAATAATGAAGCAATACTTTGAATGCCCTATAAAATAAAGAGAACAACTACAAATTCTCTCCTTTTAATGAGATTGAATAGTGTTGGAATGATGTTATTAGGGATGATTTGCAATTGTGACATTCTATTATTCATATGTAGGGAGTAATTTTTAATTGCTTGACATTCGGGTCTAGAATCAGTTCAAAAAAATTGGTATCTCGCATCCCTCCAACCCTATTTTTATAATAGGTTAGAATCCATCGAATTAACGAAAATTCACATCAGAAAATAGTATAAACAAAAATGCAAATCTATAGAAAAAAAAATTTACACGGGGCTTAAAAAATTAACTCGAGAAAATGCCTTGTCAGATTTTCGTTAAGCCACCTAGAAACTTGTGTTAAATAATAAATGACAAATAAACTATGTGGTTTAACTTAGAGTATTATAGAAAATAAAGTGACTATTTTGAAACAAAATGAGATTCATCAACCAATATGAAAACTCCGTCAAAGTACAGTGACCAGTTGTTTTTACCCATTTTATACTTGCATTTCAATTCTTTTACATGTTAGTACCTAAATATATAGCTTCAAATTTGTATCTAATATTAATTTTCAGTATTTGTGTGTAAATTATAGAGGTGGTCAAGACCCGTGGACTGACTCTAAACTGCAGTTATTTACTACTCTTAAAAAATAAAAAACAAAAAATCATCGAGATAGAACCGTTTGACTCTCCCTCCAATACTCAAGGTCTTAATTCTTCTTTGGAGTTTCAATGCCTTGAAACTCCAAAGAAGATTTTCTTGAAAATTGTATTTTATAAT
>CAIGRN010120146.1:0-20574 GCA_903798345.1 Fraxinus anomala
GAAACTTACCAAAATGAGAAGTTGTTCATTCTAGATTTACCTTCACTTATTAAAAAAAAAGTAATGTCATTTATTATTATGATGATGAAATATCGATAATGTGACAGCTAATTATCTCTCATATTTTTCTCTCTCCTCCCCCTCTCTGATAAAAATTGAATTGTTCAATTTCATTATTTTACGTAAACTAGTACGTCACCGATATTACATCATTACAATGATAATAACATTATAATAGAAGTGAACACTTGCATAGGTCAAAGTGGAAAGACGATCGAGAGTCTTCTCCCATTCTGTAAATTTGATACAAGTCAAACAAGATATTGATTGAGGAGAGGTCCAAACAATTTAATATCTTTTGATTGTTAACGAATTGAGAAAAGGTTGATGTTATATGCAATAGAATAAATATAGTGAATTATTTTTAAAAATTTTGAAATTGTATTATAATGTATTTAGAGTGGGGTGAATATATGAAATTGGTGTGATTTTTTTAAATTATATTCACACCACAATTTCTATTTCTTGCATTACGTTTTAATTACATTTAAAGTTCTTAATCTTTTTCATTATAGCACTTATATTTCCATTAATTTTTTATGTTACTTTGATTCTCGAACTTTTAATTAGTTAACGCACTTGATATATGATAATAATTTTATGTCCAAAAAATCGTTGAAATGACGTAAAATAACTTATTTTTAATTGTGATTTAAAATATAAACAAATAAAAAGTGCGAAATTTTTTTTCACTTATTCCAAAAGCATGAAAACAAAATATTTTGATATAAATTATTTCGTCGAATTCTTATCTTCAATATTTGATTAATTAGTACATCTCGTGAATGTGTGATGAAGGTATAAAAATTATGGATATAAATAATGGTTTCCATGATAAATAGTAAAGCATGTACATATTTCTTTCCAAACCGAAAGCTTCGTAAAGATAAACGCGTTCCTCTCTAATACGAAAACAAGATGTCGACTGACGGCAATCCAACCGGTACGTCGCCCTCCCGAACTACGGCGGCAGTGAACGAGCCAAGACGACTGAGAGGACTCAAAGCCACCGCCACCAGCTGTATCGCCTCCCTTCAGCGCCCTGGCCTTGTCGCCGCCGCTGACGAGGTCCCTCTCTCTCTCTCTCTCTATTTACGCTAGCTAACACTCGTACAAGCACACACTCATATCACTTGCTTTTTTGACAACCGTCTCTTGCTTTTACTCCATATATGAATTCAACTTGAGCAAATTTTCAATAAATCATTAAACGATGATTTTAGAGCATTCATATTGTTTTTTGACTAATTTTTTCCTAATTTAAAATAGGATGGCTGTATTTGTTGGTTTGATTTACGGTGCAAAGACGTGTTAACTACTATGGATGTAGGGAATCACAACCCAGTTACTTCATTGTGTTTCAAACCAGGCCAGTTCTCTTTTTCTGTGTCTTCTTCCTTGTATTTTCCTTGCCATTAGGCTAATTTTGTTTTGTAATTTTTTTTCCTGAAATGGAAAACCGACAGTTCTATTGAAAAATCTGAATTAGCTAGATGTACACATCTAACTCGAAATTGGTTTATCCTGAAAAGATCGTTGGATAAAAACTGAATGATCTGTTGTTGGGCCTTTTAACCGAATTCTTTTTATGTTTTCTTAAATCTTGAGACTAAGAATCCAAACATCATTTTAATATATAAATTCAGATTTTTACTGAGTTTTGCTGATTTAATTTTGTTGGCGTCTTGAGAATATTTGAATGATTCCCAATTGGAATTATTAATTGGAGAAGTTTCATCATCTGATTTCATTATTGCATAACACAGGAAATGAAGATATCATTTATGCATCCACAGGAAATGAAGTCAAATGTTTCGATGTGCATATGGTACGTTTCGATGTAATGTGTATGAAATTCATCTTGTTCAAGATTCTCCTATGACCTATCTATCTGTTTTCCTTGGCTATCTCATTACTTCCAGGCTTCCGTTACTCCACCCCCACCCCCACAGTGAGTAGACCTTTATGGTTCCAACTAATTAAGATATGCAGCCCAAAATATGTTAACTAAGGCCAGAAAATGAAGCTTCGACATATCTATTGTCTTTTAAACTGTCGATATTTGCAGTCACATACTTCGATATTTACCTTAGTAGTTTCCTCATCAAGATGTTCCAAACTAATGGTCACTTTGGTAGTTACCATTGCCTCTGTGATTAACTTTTCTGGTGGTTTTCTTTTATCCATTCAGTATCTTACTTCATATCGTGCTCATTTTTCCATTTAGACATTGAATTTGATTTGAGCCATGTAGTTCTGTGGTTTCCCATTGGCATTCTGGAAAGAAATGTACTTTGTTATTGCAATCTTATTCATGTGGATGTTGTGGAGGGAGAGCAGCAAAAGGGTTTTTGAGGTTCAGTTATGGAGATCAAGAGTACCTTTAATCTTAATGTTTTGGAGACACTATTTTATCCCAACTTCTATGGATGCATGGATGGGGTTTCTGTCTGAGGTGGCTCTTGTCTGCAGTTTTGTTACATCTCTTGCATATCACCTTCTCTTCTTCTGACAATTAAATTCTGGTTCATGGGTTAGATTGTCTGTAGTTCTGCATATAACTCTTGCATATTGCTTCTGTCAATTAAATTCTGCTTTATAAAAATGGCTACTAATACATTGACTTTTAACACTGAAGGCAGCTTCATGGAAGCAGCTAGAAAGTTACAACTATAACAAGGACGAGATAAATCAGGTGCACGCTCTCACCAGATTGTTGATTCTCAAAATTCTTGCGAAGTGACATGCTCTTCTTATTCTGAAATGTTGTCTTGCAGCATTTGTGATGAAATTGCTCTTCTGGTTCTCGAACACTGAGACACTGGAAAAAGTTTTATATATTTAATGTATTGTTGCTGGTGCTTGATTCAATACATATTCGCATGATAGCATTATACTAGTATACTTGAAGGCTGCAACCCGTTTACAAACATATTTTTGTGTACTAAGGATTCAAGTAGTACGCTTGAAGGCTGACATGTTCCAAAAATGTATATACAATCAGTATTTGTTTAATCATGCGTCATTAAACAAGTCCGTCAAAGAATTCAACAAATTTTTCATTTCCTAAATATTCTGAAAAAACTATAAAGCTTGTGAAATATTCATAATAGCTCCTCCACACCTTCAAATTATTTCCTTTTTCTTTTTTTTTTCTTCTTTTCAATTTATGTCAGTATCCAAGCTTGGGAAGAAGATGATAATGCTAGCGTAAATCAAATATAGATAGTATATTTGTTATTTTCACTCCTTGGTTTTACAAAATGTCCTAGCGGGGGCTGTTGTGAATATTGAATCTAGAGGGTGTAAACTTTGATTGATTGTTTGTTTGTTTCCCCATGATCTTGTTCTGCTGTTTTAATCTTTTGTTATTTCATGCATGCATGTTCTTGTTCCATTGTCTCATCTTCTCGTTCTGCCGTCATCTTATTCAAACCATATATGAAGCTATATTGTGCAGTTATTTCATTTTTACTATTGCAGATTGCTTGCCATTCAAAATCATCTTTTCTAGCTGCTGCTGATGATTCTGGAGATGTAAAGGTATAGTTATTTGGTTGGATTTAATTATTTGCTATCAATGTTTGTTAGATTCTACTGAAACCGAATGTATATGGGTAAATCATATCTTCTCTCTAGGGAGCTGATTCAGTTTAAAAGAAATACAATGCTCTTTACAGTCTTGACTATAACAATTATTTATGCCAATTTACTTTTAACATAGAACTCAACGTAAGGAACTGCAGATAATGTATCATTAATATTTTTTTGGGTAAATGTGCCAAATGGAGGTTGTAAAAAGTTAGCTTTAATATTCGTACTTTAGGCTTAGAGAAAATGGAAAATGTGTATTTAAGTTTCTCAACAATCAAAAGGCTTTAAATTGGATTTTTTACATAAAGCTTGTTGTATCAATATGCATCATGATTAATACTCGATCTCATTTTTAATTTGTAACTAAGTAAAACCCACCGTAAAAGCAAGTTTGCGGTTGAGGTTTTTAATTTTTATAGTCGCCGGGACATCCTAACAGTGATAAAGAAGACTGAGATTCAAGACGTATTGGGCATGTCGAGGGCATTTGTAACCTGAAAAAAGACTTAAAAGTGTTCTAGCATAATATGAGATTTATATCTTTCTAGGATTAATCTTAAACAGGGGCATGAATTGATGATCTGATAAAAATCATAGAAGTAGAAACAACAACAAAGGAAGTATTCAATTAATGTTTATGCGTCGTAATAAATTTGCTGGTTAATTATGTTGACCATTTCTTGAAGTTTCTGGATCTCTAATTTAATGTTCCCCTTACCAGCAAAAGCACTGTGTAAGAATATATTTTCGGTAGATAAGGATGATGCTGTGATACTCAACCTGTAAATGTTGTCTTTGTTGCAGATCTTTGACATGCATCAACAGTGCCTTTACAAAACACTAAGAGCTGGCCATGAGAGTGTATCCTTTCCTGCATAGGACTTGCTGTAATTTGTTTGCCAGGACAGATGTGGTTTTTTGCTTGCCCATTTTTCTTGGAATAATTTTTACTTTCAAGTATTAGCTGCCAGTGCTCCTCATCTCTTGAGTCCATTCTAAACCCGTTGACTTTTAGTTCTGTCAAGGTTATATTCATTTAATGTTATCATCTCACAAAATATATAGCTAATTTATTTGCCTGAACTTTCGTTACTAATTTGGCTCTCAAACTGTTCATCGCCTTCACTGTTTTGATCAGATTTGTAGCAGTGTTCAATTCCTTCATTGGCGACCTTGGGAAGGTATTTTCTTAATAATATTTTTGTCTCAATGCTCAAGTTACTCTCTATTTGTACTTAGAACACGCCTTATTGCATTTATAACCCCCCGCACCCCACAAGAAGCATAATATTATTTTTTTAATTAATTCAGTACGTTTGAAGCAATTCGTTTAGTTTGTTTGTTCAGTATGTCTGATGTCTATATGTATGATGAAAACACTTGGGAGGATATAACTTGAGATTTCTATGTCTACCCACGAGGTTTTGTGGAGTGCAGTGTTATCAGTACTATGAGCAATATATTTTTGACATGCATTAGCACACCATTGAAAAAGTTTTTATCTTTCAAAATTTTACATTCATTTATGGTTTCTTTGGAATCATGCTTTTAGTAATTACATTAGTTTACTGTTAACATTAGTTATTTGCTATGATTAACATCTGATTGCGTATATGTTTTCTTGCAGTCATCACTGGTGGTCTTGATTCAAAGCTTGTGATGTGGGACTTCTCCAAAGGATGTCGAAACAAAATTCTGGACTTTGGTATTAATGCTTCAATTATAAAGTCTTATTGATCTTTTAACATTATAGAAATGATAATCAGATGTCCTGTTCTATTAATAGGCTAAAATATTTTTTGCCTAACTAAAAATTGTGGGAAGGACAATATTTTGAAATCACAGAAGTGAATAGTTGAAATATAATTGTGTTATGGAGGCAATATAAAAAATCGAATATGACATTTAAATGTCTCTGTATGCAAAGAAGATATAGGAAGATTGCATGTTCAAGTTTAGGACAATCGAGCCTGCTCAAGTTTTGCTTCAGAAAAACAAATCTTAGGTTGAGCTTGACTCTTAATTACCAAGCTAAGCAGAGCATTGTGTTCAATTGAAATTTTAATTCCACTATTATTTTTTCTTTTGGATTTTATTAATAAAATGAAATTTTTGTTTCTTAACTTTCGAAAAGAAAATAATTTTTAGTTTTTGATGATTAAAACCCAATAGACTTATCATACATCTTTTTTAAAAAATATTTTTTATATGAGCTTTGCAGCTCATTTAGTAAGAGCTTAAAATCAAGCTTGAGCTCGACAATCCAAGTAAAGCTTAAAAGAGTAGCGTTGGACTTTGGAAACACTACCTAAAATTCCAAAATATTAATTCTCGATTACATTTATTGGAAACTTTATATAACTTTATTTAATTATGTAAAATTAGGTTTCCTTTAAATGTCATAACAAATTTTACTATATGATTATTCATTTTAGTGAGACAAATGAAGTTCTTGGTTGTTTGCTTGAATAATCTGATTTGTGGAATAATTCTTTTTTTTGTTTTCTTTTGGATGTAGGATTACCTGATGCAGGCAGTAGAGATAGTACTGGCCAGTTATTGAACCCGGCATTTATCCATGCTCTAGTAGTTCCGCAACTGGATATGGTGGATAAATTAGGCAAGATTTGTGTAGTGGCTCGAGGTGATGGTGTTGTCACTGTGCTAAATACTGAATCAGAACTTGCTTCTTTCAAGTCGAAAAATTCATCAAAAAAAGGTACTAAATCAACCTCTAAAGGCAGTGCTTCAACTTCTGATGCCCAAAGCCAAGATCAAAATAATCGAAAGCTGCATTTGGATTACTCTATGGGAGGACATACTGCTGCAGTATCCTGCGTGTGAGAAATCTTTTTCTCTAGTGTGCTTTGAGTAGAGAAATCTAATTGTCGAGTGAAGCTACTTGTCATCACTTGCTGATTTTGTGATATTTTAATTTAGGGCTTTTTCGATGTTTGGAGAGAGAGGAAAGTTTATCCTCTCTGGCGGAAATGATAAGTCAGTGAAGGTGTGGGATTGGTTCAAATCTGTTGATGCTGGGCAGATTAGTAGCGGCAATGATCTTCTTACTTTAAACATCAACATGAGCAAAAAAGTGAGTTTTCTTTTCCTCTACTTGCATGTTTGGTAATGTGTGGATTAGACGGTACTAGAAAAAAAATTAAAATCTTGTCAGTTACATTGTTGAGTACAGTTTAATACCGCATATTTCCACTTATAAGGACTTGTTCCTTTTTCTTCATAACAAGTCCTTGTATGATTTTGCCTCTTACTGTATCAGGTCAATTGGCTCTGCACAACTACATCTGATTCAGAAAATCTAGTTGTATGTGATACATCCAAATTCGTGAAGGTTTATACTGTTGGGTAAACGTTTGGATATCCATTCTTGCAAGTTGTTGAAAAAGTGCGGCTGAAAAGGCATTTCAAGACTGCTGCTTGCTCATGGACCAAATTTGGCAGATAATTATGCTTCCTGTGCTTAACATTGAGTCATTCATCCTACTGCGTATAATTATGTATATACTGAGGCCAACATTTTTGTGCCTATCATATTCATAATTTAAAATAGGCATACAAGATTGATCGTTCTGTCAATTTCAAGTGCTGCAAAAATTCACGTTGATGGCTCATCTATTTAAAAATTGATTGTAGATCAACGTGCTTGTTAAGAAATTTATTTTAATTTTCTAATTTTCTGTAATTTGCTTAGGTAGTCGAATTGTTAATACAAGTACTGAAAATTTGAAGGGGGCTACCATCTGCACCCAATGCTTAGAAAGAGGAGGAAATTTTTGAAAGGGACTGCAGTTTTCGAAACATATGACTAGAATTTAATTCTGGACTATTCAGTTACTAGTCAACCACAACAGGATGGTGAAAATACATAGGCGATCTTGCCAAAAAAATAGACAAAATCATCTTCGACTACAGTATACCATCTTCCGACACTGCAATACAACACATTGATGTAAATTCAAGTTTCCCTAATGGATCATGGTGTTATACTTGCAAGTGTAATTTAGTTCAACGTAGTCGAAGGACACGTTATCCTTTTCACTTCACTAACTAAAGCTATACGGAAAGATTGAAATAAGTCTAGTATAATAGTAATTATCTGGAAAGAAGTCAAAACTAGTGCACAAAAATACCTTGTATTGCATCCATGTTGTCTTCCTTATAAACCAAGTGGCGAGCCATGCACAGAAATAAGTTTTGGGTGTCATCCCAACTCACTACCTCTGATTACTCATCTGCAGTTACAAAATTAATATGCTAACATAGGATGCCACCGGAAAACAAACGAGATGTAATCAAGATAGACTGAATTTTTGAGGAAACTATTATGGGAAATTTTAGGTGTAAACCAAAATTACCTCAATCTTAGGTGTAGACCGATATTCTCTCCATTGTAATTATAAATAGCCTTATTTAGCCTACTATATTTTTTTCATCCACACATGATTTTCAAATTTTCACTTACTCCAATTCTAATTGTGCTAGTTGTCATACTACTTGTCGCTCTCCCACTGGTTTCTTCATTACTCTTGGAACAAACCCCATTTTTTGGCACACGAAGAAACATATAGTTCTCTCGCTCATTTGTTGAGGCCGAATATCGTGTTATAGCCTCCACTACTTGTGAACTTGTTTGGCTTAAGACCCTATTTTTTAATCTTATTGTCCTGTGTCCCAAACGCAGGATCCTTTATTGTGACAATCAATCTGCACTTCATATTACCAGCAATCCCGTCTTTTATGAGTGCACAAAGCATATCGAAATTGATTGTCATCATGTCAGTGAAAAGTTCTGCTTCTGACTTATTATTCCAATGCATATCTCCACGAAGAATCAAAAAGCTGATATTTTCACCAAAGTCCTTGGGAAAGACCTATTTCATCATTTTGTTCGCAAGTTGGACATTATGAATCTCCATATTCCAACTCGGGGGGAGTATTATGGGAAATTTTAGGTGTATAAACCGAGATTCTCGCCATGTAATTATAAATAGCCTTATTAGCCTACACTATATTTGTATATATAGAGCTGTATCCATACTTACAGAATTAATGAAAACCAGAATTCATTTTCACTGAATTTTAACATCAAGGATCATTCCTTTTTGAACCTGACCATTACCAGCTTTGAACGCCTTTTGCCCAGTTATGAGTTCCAAGAGTAGAATGCCAGATCCAGATAGTTCTCAGAAGATTGACCTGTCGAGAGATACTCGGGGGCAATATGTCCTACACTACCACGGACTGCAGTTGTAACATGTGAATCCTTAGGGTCTAAGAGCTTAGCTAGACCAAAATCCCCAACAATGGCTTCAAAGTTTTCATCTAGCAAAACTTTTGCAGCTTTCACTATGAATAATTTTTGGTTTGCACTGTTCGTGCAAATATAGAAGACCACGAGCAGCTCCGATGGCAATATGCATGCGCTTGCTCCAAACGAAGGATGGTTTCTCCAGACCGGTGTCTTTTAAGGGAAAATTTTAAGTTAATAATTAATAAAAATTTAAAAGAGCAGAAGTCTCAAGATTTGAACAGCAGTCGGCTTTCCAGTTTTCACAGGCCAACGGTGGATTCGATGCGGTAGAGCACACCATAATCTTTACTTAGGGACCAGACGGAAAGGTCAATTATTCTTTATCAATCGTGCTACACAAACAGGCTCAAAGACTGGTTCAAAAACAGGAGGGACACGCATCAACACATGATTAAACAGTTGGAAAAAATAAAAACACAACACCCAATTATTATCTACCACATCACCATGTCCCTCCATTCCTGTCTTTGGCTGTCCAAAAATCATTATTCTTTATATTTAGGTAAGGATCAGATAATGAACTGGTGGTATTGGAAGATACTGGGCTCACAAGGCCGCAATGCACAGAATTAGACAATAAAAAATTCATATTTTCTGGCACAGCTTAGTAAAGCACGCTTTTATTGGCACAAGAAATCGTGTTTCCTGTACTTCGACTCTTTCGAAACTTAAAGAGGCCACTAAGAATTGTCCCTACTCAAATCCATGTTTTACTGAAAATTTTAAAGCTTTGTTTGGGTGTCTACCTTCTATAGTTCAAAGCCCGTAGTTTTCTGAAGGGGATGGGGTGGGGGAACCCGTCAACCAAACAGCACAGCCTTGTTGTTTTAGACCTGAAAAACGCCTGTCGAGATTTGAGACAACTTGCGGAAAGAGCTCTAAAATAAAGAAAATAATGATTCTAGACAAGCTGAACTACGCAATAACAAATAAAACAACAAATATTGTTTATATAATGGGGAACTGAAACTCAACACATACACGTCAATCCAGTAAGACGAAAGACTACCCAAACTCGTTCTCAAGGAAAATTAACTACACATTTATCAAGTACATAATGCTTTTTCAGGCTTGTTTATTTATTTATTTATTTTTAATGTAAAATGCATTTTGCATATAGATTAATGAAAAACGTGTCATTAAAAATGAAGGAAAATTTTTTGAGCTGCATGTAATATTATTTTACTATGGTGTAAAAAAAGATAGGAAAAAATGTATTTTGAAAAAAATGGAGATCAAACAAGGGCTAATAATCTTTGCCCTCCACAAAAAATATCCAAATATAACTCGTAGCTTGTGATAACATGAGGCATGACGAAGCAAATTGCCCGTCTATAACAAATATGGCCCTTTTCGCAGGGTGGATGGGGAAGAAGGGAACTATTGTAGATATGGATTTTGATTCTGGTTGTAATCAAAAAGGTATGATCTAGACATGAAATACAGGAATTAATGAAGTCACTTCTTCCCTATTCACATTAGTGGCTTTGATATTTGAATGCCAAGCTGTCGAACAAGAATGTCAACTCTAAGATCTTTTCTCCAACTTCCGTTCACCAGATCGCCTATCTTCTGCCTCCTTCCGTCTTTGTTGCCTGCAATGTTAGGAATCTCAGCATATTTAGGATCATTCATCTGCTAAAAAAAACACCAGAGACATTCTTGACGCAGTTGTACATTTAAGTATGCACGTGCACTACATTTGACTAATCTTGAGTTTAAGTCTACATTTCAATTTTTCCGAGGTGTGCCAATAAATATTTTCTTCACTACCAGAACGAATGTGTGGCCTCATAGCCAAGCACATTGGAGAAGCCATTATAATACTGGGCAGAGGATAATTTGGCATCCCTAACATATTTCGAATATGTGATACTAACGATCTTCAAAGCTAGAGACTCTGAAAAAACCAATTGACCCGAGACCTGAAGTGGCTTGGGTTGGCTGGGGCGGGTATCGGTGTCCCAGCCCATCTCATTTAGTATTAATTGAAAAAGGAAATTTAAATTTCAAAGACAAAACAAAAATATATAATAAACCGGGAATGAGTGTCCCCCCACCCACCCAAGAGCCGGACACAACTAAAAACTCTAGTAATGACGCATGCTTGTGCTAAATCGACGCAAGGAAGATTATTGAAGTCAAGGGAACTTTATTTGCAAATAAGGTTTAGGTTTTCCAATCCTAATCAAGTCTACTGGGATGTTGGAAGACTTCAAAAAGATTATAGACTTATAGTGGAGAACTTCAACCAAGGTTTCAGTTTATACTAATCTGTGAAAGTTACTATTTGCCTGTGTCTCGTCTTTCTCTTGAAGAAATCATTGTTGTTCCCTTTAACTAAGCTTCATGGATTAAAATCTTACCAATAATACTGCAAGTTACCAATTTTGTATAAGTGAAAATATTGTATTTCCATCGATGAGCTGCAATATTACAAAGAACAGAAATGACTTTTAAAAAGCTTACTTCTCTAAGGGAAAGCATTAGTATGTTAAGCTAATCCTCATTGGTTGTAAATTTCCAACATATATAATAGAGCTCCTCCTAAAATCCTCATCCCCCATCCCGGGGGCATCGGAACCATGTATAATATGTATTCTCAACCATTCACAATAAATTCCAAGGTCCAAAGAATTATTGCTACAGCATATGCAAACTTTTTCACCAAAAAAAAAAAAAACACACAAACACACACACACACACACACACACAAAAACAGCCCAAAAAGTAAAAAATATTCACAACGCTAATCTCATATTTTCCTACAGTATTTTGAAGTCTTAAAATTCTTACAGAAATATGGAATTAGTCGACCAGGTCTCTTCAAGAGTACTTGCACATATATGAAATACCTCTTTCATACTCACAGATTATGAAATGTCATACAGCCCAGGTTATTCAATATTAATCCATCTCAACGAGAAAGGACCATCAAGATTGGCAGTAAATGTATTATGCATTATTGACTAGACTGTTCATAGTTGTGTAAATCAAAGTTCCCAGCCACATGCAAGAGAGATGAATGGTCAAAATTAGATTAGATATAAAGAACTTACGCAAAAGCAGAGTATCCACTACCAGCTTTAGCAGCAGATAGCAACGCTGAGTGTGCGTCCACAGTAGACAAAGAATCATGCCCTCCACTGATCAGAGGATTCCTTTGATCGCCATCCACCTGAATTCAGAAGAATGCAGAGGATTTATCATCATACAGCAATACAAATTTTCTAAAAGACCTGCAGACTGGGTAAAAGTAAATAAAAACCTTATCCCACTTCGACTTTTTGTTCTGTCTACCATCCCGAGCTACAGCATCTACTGAAGCTTGAACTGCATTTAACACACCACCAGGAACAGTGGGTAAGCCTGAAATAACCAAGCAGATTCAATAGAAATGAAAATCAAGGACTAGGCGGCTTATAGACCAGCTGGTAGAATTAAAAAATACCAACTTGAAAGAAAATTCATAGAAATGATAGGTGCTTGGAAACCTGGAATTAGCATGTTTACTTTTGGCGTAGGGACAACTATTCCAGTCTGTGATCCTCCAGAAATAAAATCTACTTTTTGATTCTTCTTCTTCTCTTGGTCCTTCCTTTCCATTTCACGCCTCATGTCAACCTCTACTCAAACAAAAAGGCCACATCTAGTTTAAGTCAGACAACAGTTGGCTAGATGAGGGAAGAAAAATTGGAAGAAATTATCAAAGTTCAAAAGATACGAAGGACCATACTGCTTAACAAGAAGACAACAAATGAAAAAATAGAAGGGTTAATAGTAACCTATCCCATCATAGAAGTCACTTTTGTCATATCCATGAGGGTCAAATACATCTTTACTGAAGCAAGATCCTATTTGATCAATATCTTGATAAGTCACTGCATGCAACAAAAAATCAGGGTTCCGATATTGCTTTCGATTACGCACTTCTGAATTGAAACTTCTTCCAGTAGTTTTCTTTAGTGCAAGAAACCTGATTATTTTCTCCTGCAGCAACAAAGTACAGAAGATAAAAATTATTCAAAGAATAGCCAATCAATATGTTCTAGCTAAAGTAGCGCCAAATCATGCATATTGTATTTGTCGCTAATAGGGAATAAACATATAGATCATATATTTATCCATCCAGAATTGAATGACTTGATTTGAATTAGCTGGCATGGACGATTTTCTGGGGGCCACACGTAATGCTGATTTATTAAACGCTTTATCCAAAAGACGCTACAGGTACTAACATAGTAACATTTGATGTAAAGTAAGCCCAGTCCTACTCCTACCCCTTCTTTCCACCCCACCCTGTGCATACGGAAGCCTACAATGTCTGTACAGTCCTTCAGGCAGCTTTTGCCCAAAAACAATTTGAAGCTCAGTAGAAACATCTTTTTCATAGTAGACAAAGATCTTTGCGGAAATTGATGAAGTTACTGGGTGGTGCGTCCACTTTCAAACATATCAATGCTTTTTGAGCACAAACTGCACCTCAGTAGTCATTAATATTCGACAACTCCTCAACAATCATGACGAATTCAATACCCATAAGATGTCCTAAAAATGCTGGCTTACAGGAATTAGGCCTCAAGACATGTGATGGTGAAAACAAACTACCATGTGTTCTTATTGGGTGGCTTATACAATAGCATCTAAACAGTATTTAGGTTAACCTGCTAAGTATTTTGAGTTCTGACAATAAATTATGCTTCACATAATCCATTCAAGTAAAAGAAAAGTTGATCTCTTATATAAAGAAGAACGTGTAGTGGCATACCTGCAGTTCATCTGAGCATTTATCCTTTGGGGGTGAGGAGAGAAACTTGTCCAGTGGGTCATTCTCTTTTGGCTCTTCTGCAGAAATCATAACAGTGTCTTCAGTCTCTGCAGCTTCTGCTTCGTTTGCAACATGGTTCGCCGCATCTGAATCTGGCTGATCAATTTGTTTTAATAATTGAGGAGGTGTTGCTTGAGTGCTAGGTGTCGGGAGTCGAACCATTCCTGGTGATGTTATTTCTCGGAACTCGCCTAGAAATATGGGCAATTATACAAATACTATTAAAAAATTCATCAATATTTCTAATCTGTGTATAGATTCTTTTTCCAGAACTATAAAAGAAAATTAGATTCAAAATTGGGTACGATTGTTTTAACACCCATTATACAAGAAATTTTTAAAAAAAGAATCTAAACACAAAATTGTCTCTCTTTCATCAATGGAAAGCAAAACCAGACCCTCCACATCTTATGCGCTGCAAGTAATGCAACTACACCAGTTGGAAATGTACAAAAATAAAAGGCAATCACATGTAAAGTTTACGCAATCTCTGACAGAGGCAAAATGCCTCAAAACATAAATGTACTTGTACCTTTGGTAAGCAATGAATCACTGCCTATCTCATCAAAATGAGAGGAGAGATCAGAAGAGGAATGGCATTTCCACAAGAACACGCAGGAGGCTGTAGAATTACCCACTCCTTTCAAATTTAAAAATTAAAATTTTATATCCAGGGTTACCTTCAATTAAGCCCTCGTTTGAAAGTGATTTATGCAAAATAACTTTTTTTCTAAAACCAATTTTTAATTTTACTCGTTTTCTTAATTTTTAATCACATTCTTAACAAAAAAAATTATTTTTCAAAAACTCAACATCACACAAGGGCTAAATGATTGAGCTGCATTAATTATTACCTGTGTTAATTTTATCTTTGTACATAGCAGGGAGATTGTAAACACCATGACTATACATTATAATAGAGTTCAATAGAACGTCGTAGAGCTAGGTATTCTCAAGGCCAAAGTGCAAAAGTAATGAAATTTACAGGCAATCTAACACATTATGAAGGTCACTACCCATTAACACGTATTTATATATTCTCTTTCTTCTACTAGATGGCACTTTGTATAGTTCAATCTATTAAATCATTTCAGCAAAATTATAATTTTTCTGCACTTCAAGGAGTATTCAATGAGAGATGATGCATACGAAGTGATAAATAATCACAACTGATCAAATTCAAGTCACACGTACCATTCACCATTTGGAGCTCCTCCCCATACTTTACCTGACCAGTTTCCATTATTTCACCTTCCTACAATTACCAATCACCAACCAAAATTACGAAACAGAACAAAAACAAAACATCGATAAAGCCAAAGATATATAATTTTGTACCTCGGCTTCAGGGGACATTGCCACCTCATCCTGCTCGTAATCCACTATGGTAAGCATAATTTTCCGACTCTGAACCGAATTCAAATCTGAACTAACAGTCTGTTGCAGTTGCTGTTGAGGCGAAAAGAGAGACGGCTGCTGCGAAGTTGTAGTTGCGGAAAAAGTGCCACCAGAATAAATGGTATTATTGGGGGTAGAATTGTCATTCAGACCTCCGCGCTCCTCGTGTCGCAAAGGAGTATTTTCAGTGCCGGAATCAGCAGCAACCACGCCGTTACTAACAGTGTCGTCCTCTTCTGCAGCGGCGTCGTTTATGAGATTTCCTTCTTCTTCTTCTTGCTCTCTTTCTTTATGTTCTTCGAAGTATTCCATTTCATCATCCTCCTCCTCATCACCGTACATGGATAGTAAAGCTATGCCCTCTGACGCTTTCTTTCCCGACGCCATCCCCCCAAAAAAAAACTAGGGTTTTCCGTATCTCTCAATTTTACACGTTTTCTTGTCACTTTCTGAATTGAAATTCGAGGAATGAAATTAAGATTACAAAATTGAAAGTTTCGGATTTGAAATCTGGAACACGAGGGTTTGTATGAATAGTAGGAAAGTGGTGGCCAGAGGGTGTACTAATAGCGGGTCGGGTTGCTCCGATGTCACTTCCCTCCGGTATTAGTCTCTCCAATCCACTCCAATTTCGAATTAAGGCGCAGTTTCCGAATTAGCGTAGATTTCTTATGAATGCCACTGCACAAAATAAAATTGGAGAATGGAAGGGAAGGGGACGCGTTGAATTTTACTGTGATGGTAAATTTTAACCGATTTTAATAAAAATTAATAAGTAACAAGTTAAGAAATTGATAAAAACTATGAATGGCTAGTCCTTGTTTGATACAGCTTTTAATTTAGATCAAAATTAACAATGAATTTTAACCATATATTTCATAGAATTTACAATTTTTCAACAACGCATTTCATCAACTTTTTTCAAAATTTACTAAAAAAATATTTTTAATCCCTATCAAACAGGGGCAAAATGTGTAGTTAAAATTTGAATTTAAAAAAAATAAAATTTAAAAAATGAGAGCCAGCAAGTTTTAAGTGCGGTACTCGTGTTCTGCTCCAACCATCTATTGCACTCGTATTTTCAACTTTTTAAAACAATGCACCAAGGCCAGAATATGAAAAATAGTGAGTGCTAGGGCGAGGACATGATTGTCAACGAAAAGTTAAATATTCAGGTGGAATTTACACAAAAATTATTTCAAATATTGAATAGATATTTATAAACCCTCATATTTTCACAGGATTATGGTATGCTTCGACAACTTTTATTCATATTTTCTCTTTTTTATTTTGATAACTTATTTACCTCGAAATTTAGATGATTATAAAGTCGACAGAACTAAATCACATTTTTTGTCTATATGTATAGCTCATGCACAATTGAGTTAAGACAACATTCGAATGCTCGTTGAATAGGAAGGAGTGCAACGGCCGTCTACACTCTAACGATCAAATCAATATATAGAATTCGGATGTGGAAAGACAATTTGACAACGTTTTACCTACCTTGGTTGGGATCTTACGTTGGGTATTTATAGGGATTAAGGAGCAAAAAATGGACATCTTCCTCGTCTAGATGAGTTATTTCTTGCTCATAAGTTGACGAGGACGGATGGTCGAGTTGTCACATCATTTACCGAAAGTGGATAATTTGATGGCGTTACTTTTGCGGCTCTGCCTCAACCACCTTATAACCTTTCACTCAATATCAACTATTAAGGTGCGTCAACCCATTTCATCTTATAACGTCCCATTTAGTAATTTGGTTTTACGTATTGGTATGATAAGGTGAATGATCTCTACAATTGATGTCTAACACATTATTGGGAGCTTTCTTGATGCTTGGCATTTGTCATTAGATTTTGCAAGTCAACCCATTTCATGTTATAACGTCCCATTTAGTAATTTGATTTTACTTATTGGTATGATGAGGTGAATGATCTCTACAATTGATGTCTAACACATTATTGGGAGCTTTCTTGATGCTTGGCATTTGTCATTAGATTTTGCAAGACTCCGTATTTTTGGCGCACTATTTGACACTTGTCCACTTGATTATGTACGTCTCTCCCAATCCTAACGAGGTAAGGGTTAATCTACTTGTACAAAATAGGTCGACAAATTTTGTGTAGCGAAATCTAAATCATTGATTTCAAAAATTGTTTTTGAAATCCTTGATCTAGATCTTGTCAACACATATTTTATAAACCTATTTTGTCAATATATTATGTACAAGTAGCATGACTCATGAGGCAATCCTAGTTAGGGCTGGGCGCGGGTCGGTTCTGTTCAGTTCTAGAAATTTTCGAGTATTTAGAAAATGGAACCGTCGGTTCTAGATATAATTATGGATCCATTCGGGTTCGATTTTGTTCTGTTCGATTCCGTACTATTAAGACTACCAACTCACCAACTCTAACTTACAAGTTACCTTATTCAAATGGTCTGTATATCAGTGGTCTTGGACGGACGTCGCGGCTTTGATGGGCAATTCAATAGGCGTCTTGGTCGGACTCGGCAGCATTCCTCTTTTGTGTGTGTGTAGGTTTTCAATTTCAATTTCTGAAATGGATTAGGTTAAAGACTATATAAATATGTATGTATGTATGTATGTATTTATACACACAATAGAAAAGAAATGATAAAAATGAATAAAAATAAAACTAATAATTAGGTCAAATAGTGAAAACAAAAAATTGTTAATTTGTTTAGAAAAGTAAAAGAAATTGATTTATCCAATATTAAAAAAAAAAATCGGTTCTTATTCGGTTGTTGGTCTAGAACCGAATCAAACCCGTCGGTTCTCGATTCAGATACATATTGGAGTATTTATTTTAAGAAGAACCGCTCAGTTCGGTTCGGACATTTTGCCCAGCCCTAATCCTAATGCATTGGTGTTGGGTTTAGGTGATCTTTTCACTTCTACCACATTGCGTGGCTAGTTTAGGCGTGAGGATCAATCTCATCACTTATAGCAATGTTTCACGAGTCTCAATTTATTCACGTACACATCGACGCATCTATGATAATTATAGTCTCCATATGGCATTAATGTAGCATCGACTCCTGGATGGCTCCTACATGTCATCTATTAAGTTCCTCACGTAATATGAAAATTAGCATTATCGATTGAATTTCATTGTTGGAAACGTGAAATTTTTTAGATGTACATTAAACATCCAAGGCATATTCATTGAATCAGTGGCAACCAACTCTTTAATTTAATCCAGCAAACTCCTATGATGCAAATCGTTCTTTCTTAATTTGAAAAGAGAAAAATACATATCGTGCAAAGCAGAAATACGCGCTTGAAACGTGTGCAAATACAGGTGACGACCTGGCAATGATGCCACGAAACTGAACGTGATGCCTTTGCTTGCTCAATCGGCTATTGCCGCCCCCCTTTTCCCCAGATGCACTTTGCAACTTCGCACGCATTTCCGGATTAGCAGCTGGAGTATAACTAGTAAAAAGTGGAGCATTTATATTTATCAACACCGTCAATGATTGCGTGTCTCCGACTCAACACCGTCAATTTGGGTTTGGTGTTGCCTTATCTCCAACCATCCAGAGACTTGTATTTGGAGATCCATCAAGAAGATAATGCTACATGCCTTGATTGATTTAGTTAAAATTTTTGTTAAATTTAAAATTAATAATTAATTTTAACAATATACTTCTTCTTTTAAGATTATTAAGTTCTATCAACTTTTCAATTGCACGTTTATCAATTTTTATCAAAATATACTAAAATATCTATCAAAAATTAATTTTTACTGAAAATAAACATTATTTTTTTATAGAATTTGAGAAACGTATTATTGAAAAATTGATAAAATTTTGAGTTTTAAGTGTTAAATTTGTTGTACAATCAATTTGTACAGTCAATTTGACAATATGTGAGGTGTAAAGATGGCAAACAGTTCTTCAAATCAATGTCCAGATCCCTGTCAGCTTACACGTTGCAAATTAGTTGTCAAACTAATTGTACTAATAATATGATTGATTGTTCATTTTGACCTAAAAATTTATCAATTTTTTAACTGAAGCATATTGGAATATTTTTACTTGTACCTCAAATGTTACATATGTATTCCACCAACCGAGTACTTAATGTTACTTGTATATTATGTAACTCTAGAACTAAGCTCCTATTTGATAATTATTATTTCTAAACCTCTTTAATTTTTATACTCGTTTTCAATCACGCTTACATAGTAAATTATCTTCCACGTAAACTCAAAAAAAATTCATACTTTTTGATTACACATTTTCAAAAATTTCACTATTCAAAACATCATTTTATCAAGATAATGGCCATCAAATAGGGGCTAAATAATATTTCATATGTTTGAATTCATATTTCAATGCACGATCCATGATTACGCCTGAGCTGAGCAAATGGATTAATAATCAAGCCTATGAACAAATTTTAGTTGTAAAATACTATAATCACTATAATCTAATCAAAGCAGGTAACCTGCTTTTATGAATGTCATTCAAATTTTTTGCACCCACTTTTATTTACCCGTTTTGAACGATTCACACTTATTATTGATTTATGTATTACTCATTTTTATTTATTTATAATTTAAATAGTTTATAAATTCAAACATACTTATGGACTAGTGAGTTAAACATGAAAATCGAAAATGGATTTATTTATTGATCAAAGATGTTAAAATAAAATAAGAACCTCCCAGTTCAGGCTCGAGTCAACACAAGCCACTCCAATCACGAATCAATTAATTCATGCAAAAATTCCATTATTTATTTATTTTTACCTGTTTTAAGCATCATTTCGACATTAGTTCAACTTTCTAAGTCTTTGTCCTTTGATCCTCTATCGATAAATAAAGTTAGAATTGATCTCATATTCTTAGTGGACATGATAAAAAATAAAAATAAAATAAATAAATAAAAATAAATAAATAAAAAAAAATTTGATGAATGTATGACTTTTGAAAACCANAACATGAGATCAAATCTGTAAATAAGGTTGGTTTTTAAAACATAATTATGCTGTGGAAATTTGGAGCAAATAGTCCTTAATCTTTGCTTTCGGTGTGCAAATGGTTCCTAACATTTTATTTATTTTTTATATGGACGTCCTTGGCCGATGTGTTTTGGTGTGCAATGGGTCCTTTTATTAAGAAGATCAATATACCCTTCATGTTAATTAGGAAACTGTAGGTAGGTCCCTAAACTTTGGAAACATTTATTTAATAATATATAAATGAACATACTAGATATATCATTGTAGTCACGTCAATTAATTTTTCTAAAAAAATCTGAGCCTCATAAACCTCTCCATAAATCGCATTATCATGATTCACATGCCTCAATATCGATTGAAAGCATG
>CAIGRN010120157.1:515-12602 GCA_903798345.1 Fraxinus anomala
AAAAAAAAAAAGAAAGAAAATAAATACGAAACTCACGTATACATGCGATGTATATAAAATTCCCTACAGTTTTTCTGAAAACTTTGGTTGTGTTGATCTTAATTTCAATTCTAAACTTGGATTAATTTCATAATCCCTATTTGATTTAGATAAAAATCAAACTTTTTAATAAATTTTGATAATTTTTTTTTTTGAAATACGTAATTAAAAAATTGTAAATTTCATAAAATATATAACTAAAATTAATTATTAATTGAATTTAAATTTTAATCTAAGTTTTTAACAAAACCAAATAGGCATAGTCTAATTTTCAGAAAATATTCCGAAATAAGGTGAAAAAACAAAAATGAGTGCTTTGGAAATAGTAGTTTTCGTATCCCTATCTATTACTATTCATGGGAATATACAATTGCAATAAATAATACTGGTTGATAAATATTATTATCTCGCTTCAACATCTAGATTTAGGTTTGGATGTACAAATTTATTAACAATAAACTATACATTCTATTTCAAACTTTCTTCGACGTACTAGATGCTTTCTATTGCGTGATGACAAAACTAAAAAAGTTAATTAAAACCAGTAAGTAATTTTATGAGATTTATAACTTTTCAATCACATATTTCATTAGTTTTTATAAAAAAATATTAAAAATTTGATTTTTATCTAAATTAATCATGGACATAATATTTCTCTAATACATACAATGAAAAAGTTAAAAATGCATAAATATCCATTGAAATTTGAATATACAAACTAAAGTTTGGAATAGTACATAAATTGCAATATTCAAATTGTATTGGAAATGAAGTAAAGTTTCTTGTTCTAATAAAAGTTTACATTCCAAGCATAAAGTGACAAATGCCACGCATTCCAAGAACGTGGAAAGGATGTTAAATTATTGATCAAACTTGTTTTTTTAATATTGTGTAGAAAGTAATCTATAATATATTAAAGGCTTAATAGCATAAACATTTTTTCTTTTTCATTTGCACTTTTAAAAAATAAAGCGTGGGGATGTTTTTTTCCTTTCTTTTTTTGTTTTATTTAAGTAGAATGGTATACTGATCATTTTACGCTTAAAAAATGATGTTTTCGCAATGAAACGTTTAAATAAGAACGAAAATCCAAAAATAAAAAAAAAAAAAATAAAACGTATGGATGTTTTCCGCAATAAATGTCAAATATATGGACGTTTTGTGCTATTAAGTTATATATTAAATATCATATCAAGTGTGAATATTTTTTGGACAATTTTAATTCTGCTACAGGTCAATTATTTTAATTATACCTTATTTTTTCGTTTTTTAATATGTAATATTATAAAATCCTTGTAATGTATTAGTTTCGCGTTATGAATTCTTAATTAATTAATATTCACATTAATTTAAATTCAATGAATCTTGAATTAATGAATTTTGATCTACACGAATCTAAAGTTATTATAGATGAATATATTTCTATTCATGCATATAGAAATTTTAATGGGTGTTTACATTCATATATTAGCAATTAATTCTTATGTATCAAATGTAGAATAAAAATATTGCTCACTTGTAGTATTTCATCACAAAAATTTTGAATCATAAAAGTTGAGTTTTGAGAGTACTATTTATTCTCTTAAATTTCTATCCTAAATTTTAATTTATTTAGTTCGTTTGAGATTATCAAATCCTCCCAACAAATTAGTATCAAATATTACTTTTACGACACTTATAAAATATTTTAGAATAACGTACAACACACTTTCAATTATGTCTAGTTACAACCAAAAGAGATAAAAATTTAAAAGTAAGAACAAGAAAAGGAGTTTTTTTTTTTACTTTTCAAAAGATTGCTGAATGGAGCTCATGAACTTTTAAATGTTGTGAAATGAGCCATATTACATACAAATTTTGTAACATCCATTATTTTAAAAATTATTTTCCTTTTTCTTTTTGGTTATATATTCCGAATTTATGAGGAAATATTGGGAATATTTTTTCACTAGGGAATATACCAAGATTAGTGCATATTTAGGACTGCAATAAATTTCTGAAAAAAAAATATTGTGGGCTAAAACCCTAGTTTCAAGAATCTTGAGTTTGAACTTGTTTGGCTAAGCGTTAAAAAAAAGGTTTAGAAGTAACCATATTTGAATATGTTATTTTTATTATATATGAAAAACTATTCATTTATATGTAAATTAAATAAAATAAGTAACTTACTTATTTTCAATTTTAGGTAAACTTTTTAAACTTAACTAAGCTCATATTTGACAATTATTATTTTCAAACTCTTTTTTTTTCATAGTGATTTTCAACTACATATTCAAACAATAAAATATTTTACACGTGAATTCAAGATTTTTGCTTATTTTTAACCACACATTCTCCTAAAAATCACTATTCAAATCTCTAATTTTCCCAATTAATGGTTGTCAAACAGGGGCTAAACATCGCTTTGAGTTTTTCCCGTGCATCGTCGGTGAATAATTGAGATATTGAAGAATATTCTAATAACATTTTGAAAATCATCGATTTAAAAGAAGTATTTGAATTATCCATTTCAATGATAGTAGCGACAGCTAGGCACTGAGGCTAATACAAAATTGTTGAGCAACTTTATTCTAATCATTAAACAATTATGGAATTCTTCTTGATTATATTTCTCTATGGGAATATATGCCGGACTTTTTTTCTTGTGTATTGATCATTTTGTGAAATATGTAATGTTTTTTTGGGTGGATGTGATAGAGAGGCATGCTTGATTTGATTCGAGGATGTAATTAGCCACTAAACATTTCACTCGCTTACTGTAATATTATCAATCAATCGGAAAAAGAAAAAAAGGACTTGAAAAGTGTTGTCTACTCAAAAAATAAATAAATAAATAACTGTACGACTTTTGTCTTATAGCAATTAGTGTGTTACGGTTTCTAAAACATCACGGCAAAACAAGGGGTTCACGAGATTGAGAAGGCAAGTCGGTTATTGCTCTCAAAGTTCTCAGCTCGACTTGACAATAGTCGAGACAATTTCCAGGTGGGGGCATCACATTGCCCCTATTTGAAACTGGGCCTACGTTGCCCTGTTCAAACATGAACGTGACCACGTTGTTTCAAACTAGGGAAAAAACACTCCAGCGATTGAACAGATTGAACTGGTGCTTGATTGTACAAGCCCTGAATCAACGGCACAGATCATGTCATACTGTGTGTGTAAATGTATAGGCGCCTCGATGATTAGAACTTGTGAAAATAATGATCCAACCATTCAACAATGCGGTGTCGTATCATGGTCCCATGATTCACAAAAAGCATATATAATGATGAGATAATCTTTTGTTACATCGGCAGTACCATTCTCCAGATATGGCAACATAAAGATATAAAGAGACGTGTGAAAAAGTAAAAATTACAGTACAACAGTGCATTAAAGTGAAAATGATAGGTGTAGATAAAAATAGCTTTTTCTTTTCTTTTGTAAGTTGAGGTAGAATTGATTGAAAGTAGGTGGTTTGAAGAATCAATAAAACTTTAAGTTAAAATTAATAATTAATTAAATATTTTATAAAATTCATAATTTTTATCTATATTTTAATTATATATTTTATAAACTTTTTAACTACATCAAATATGAGCTAAACTATGATGGAAGATTTAATTGTACAATCATGCTTGGTGGTTTTACAGTTTTCCATACATGTCAAATTGTCATTCGCCAATTTAAAAATAAAAACAGTTTTCTCGCCCGCAATTTTTTTAAAAAAAAAAGAGTGAAGAATTCACAGATGACAAAATCCTCAACTGTATATACCTATGTTGATGTTGCAAAATCGTTTTGAGTTCTTCACTTCTGGTTAGATCATTAAATTATGTTGAATCTACAACCCATTACGCGAACAAACTTCCAGCCATGGAAGAGATGTAGGATGTTGGCTAAAGACAAAGCTATTTGTACAATCTTTTTAGACAATTCAAGTATTGTCAAGATTCGTACTGTTGATTTAAAAAACAGTTTTTAAAATGGATGATGTAGATTATTGCCAATTCATGATCATACATGTAGCATGGTTCAAGATAATATGATACTCAATGCATGTCGTGTTTGTTTGTTTCAAAAGATGACAATTTTTTTGATAAAAAAGATTAAATTATTCCTCCTCTTTTGTATAATTTTGGCTTATAAAGAGAATAGAGTAAGTAGTATTGATGAGTGAGACCTTGCCTTCATCGAGGCAAGTCGTTAATGCCATACTTTTAGAACAACAATATTTTTAGTTGGTAAGGCGAGGTTGGGCATGTGTTCGGGGGAGAAAGGGGGGCAGCTTTGAGCTTTGTGAATTTTATTCTATGTATCAGTTTAGTATAAATTTTTTTCCTCCCTGGCTCCACCCTTGCACGAATCACGCTGAAGCATATTGAGGTTGAGTCATGAATAAGGTTGAAAGAAATGAGATCGAGGAATGGGCTTTCTAGCGTTACATAGTATGACGCAATTAATGGAGATATAGACGATGACAAGACATTAGTATATATTATAGTACTTTTATTCATGGTATGTGACAAAAATTATAATAAAGAAAAAACGAAAAGGTGCAAAATTCTACAGCCTGTAGATTTATACTATGGAACCGTAGACAAGGCCACATGTAGAGCACCACAACATGTCGAGAGTGAAAGGCCATGGAACAGTTAGCCATGTGCCACCTAACCCCACCCCTTGTTCATCCCAAAATTTACATAACAGAACATGCATTAGGGTTTTCATCACTAAAGATCTGTGGAGCATATCCATAATTCTCTTGGACAAATCTTTGAGGTTGAATCTGATAGTTTTGAGGGTAGTAATAGTTGAATTCATTCTTTTTCAACTCTAGTATGGTGTCGACCTCTGGTTTAGCCGGTGGTTCTTCACCGCCACCACTAGCGCCACCTTTGTCCCCGCCTCCATCCTTGTTTTCTTTCGCCTCTTCACCACCTTTCTTGGCGTCTTTTTCTCCCTTCTTGCCTTTCTTCTCGTCTTTACCGTCTTTCTCTTTCTCCTCTTTCTTCTCTGGCTCTAACTTCATGATCACCGATTGCTTTCCCGTTCTCTTGTATACATAATTAACAAGATTTTCAGGCTCGAACGCACCTTTTACTGTCACTTGTGAACTCTTTAGGTCTGGCTCTGCACTTTCCACTCCTACATATCAAAATTTGACCGTGTTAACATATTACTCTGTGAAGCATGTTTATCTCACTTTAAAAATCACTTTTAAGTAACTTTTTTTTTTCTTTTTTCATAAGTTTCTTCCTTTTGGATTTGCAGTACAAAATCATACTTAGGAATTCAGACAGAATCTTAAGAATTAAATATTTTATTCCACTTAAAGAATTTACAGATTGTCAAGTAATAAGAATATATCATCATTAATCAAGCATTACTATTTTGTAGATGCAAATAAAGAAAAGAAAGGACTAGAAATAATTCTTCATGACAGCTGAAAAGGGCAATAAAAGCTCAAAAAGAATAACAATTACATGAATCTAAAAGAATTTAAGTTTTAAAATAAATAACTTCTATAAATAAAAAATAAAATTGAGAAAAAATTGAAGTTACCTTCCATTCTCTGTATTCGCTTTCTGATTTCTTGAGCACAAGCCTCACAATGCATGTAAACTTGCAAGACTACTGTAATCACCGGAGGCTATAAAAGAAACAAAAACCAATTAAAAGGGAAATTTTATTATAAAAAATCCACAAATTCATTAAAATTAATCGAAAGGAAATACAAACCTCTGGTTTTTTCTCTTCTGCTTTAGCCACCTCTTTTTCTCCGGGTTTCTTAGGTTCTTCCGCTGGCGGTTTTGGGATTGGAGATAGAAGCTCCACCTGACGGTGGCTCTTCCTTTGAACCCTTTCCAAAACCTTAATTGGATCCGCCTTTTCACCTTTCACAATCACCTTACTCGTCTTGCAATCTGTTATTACATCCTCTACTCCTGCAAAGTAAATTTGGGATAGAATTTACATAAATCCCTTTTCGTCATTCTATTAGGTTCGATTCACAAGCTACGAGTCTCAGCCCCGGTTTCATTCTGCTAAAAAAATAAGTTTTTTAGCAGATTTTGATTAAAGTTGATGAATTTGTGATTGAAAATCTGCTAAAAGATGTGTCTGTGTGGTTAAAATTAATTATTGAGTTTGATTTTTATCAATTTTTTTTATAGCACGCTTTCTGATTTCTTGAGCACAAGCCTCACAATGCATGTAAACTTGCAAGACTACTGTAATCACCGGAGGCTATAAAAGAAACAAAAACCAATTAAAAGGGAAATTTTAGTATAAAAAATCCACAAATTCATTAAAATTAATCGAAAGGAAATACAAACCTCTGGTTTTTTCTCTTCTGCTTTAGCCACCTCTTTTTCTCCGGTTTTCTTAGGTTCTTCCGCCGGCGGTTTTGGGATTGGAGATAGAAGCTCCACCTGACGGTGGCTCTTCCTTTGAACCCTTTCCAAAACCTTAATTGGATCTGCCTTTTCACCTTTCACAATCACCTTACTCGTCTTGCAATCTGTTATTACATCCTCTACTCCTGCAAAGTAAATTTGGGATAGAATACATAAATCCCTTTTCGTCATTCTATTAGGTTCGATTCACAAGCTACGAGTCTCAGCCCCTGTTTCATTCTGCTAAAAAAAATAAGTTTTTTAGCAGATTTTGATTAAAGTTGATGAATTTGTGATTGAAAATCTGCTAAAAGATGTGTCTTAAAATTAATTATTGAGTTCGATTTTTATCAATTTTTTTTATAGCTAAATTGGCTAAACAACAATGTTAAAAAATGAAGAAAGATCTAATTACCTTGGAAGCCCTTGAGGCATCTGCGGACTTTTGTGGCACAGCCTTCACAATGCATGTAGACTTTCAAGATGATTTCTTGCGGCGGCGGTGGCGGCAGCGGTTCCTTGGATTTCTTTTCCTCTTTCTTTTCATTACTCTGTTTCTCATTAGCTTTTGGGGCTTCTTCTTTCTTCATTTCTTCCTCAGGCTTCTTTGCTTCCTCTGGTTTCTTTTCTTCCTACACGCAAAAAATCGAGCAAGACATGAGTTTCATAGCACAAAAAAATATGGGAGTGTGTATGTATATGCGTATGTATATGTAGTCACCTCCCCCATTGGTTTTTCTCTGGTTGGGAAATGGACTGGAGATGGATTCACACACTGGCACTCTCACCGTGTTTTTTTTTCTCTCTCTATCTACACTCAAAAGTGAGGATGAGTTTAGGAGTAGATCTAAGAGCAGTAGAGCACTCGATATGTCATCATGTATAGGTTGCACGTGCACTAGAAGCGTGCTTTACCAGATTCATACGTTAACTGAAAATAGCGCTTTTTGAACTGTGCTAGACTATTAGACAAGTTTTCACTCACTAAAATTATAATTCATTTTTATTTCTCTTCTTATTAATCACACATTCACAAATAAAATAATATTACACGTAAATCCAAAAAAATTTCTTCCTTTTTAACCTACATTTTTCAAAAATAAGAGATCTACCTATTTTTTTATCAGAATTGTTGCGTATAAAAATCAGAAAACACTATACTGGTACTACCATAAACGTCCGTTTGAGTCCATTTTTTGGCTAAGAAATAAGAATGTATTTTGAAATAAGAAAATTGATAGCAAATGTGTGGTTAACAAAAATAAAGAAAATTTTTAAATTTTCGTGTAAAATTATTTTATTAAAGAATGTGTGGTTAAAAAGAAGAAAGACAAAAATGTATTTTGAAAATAATGAGTATCAAATTATGCATATGTAAAAATTAAGGGTGTGTTCTCTTTACCATTTTCAAGCCGTTTCTATTTTCTATTTTCCTAAAATAGTGAATACGCGTTCTCTTTCCTATTTTTGGAAACGCGTTTTTGAAAATAAGTTAAAAATTTACAAAGAAAACCCAAAGCGATAAAGTTGTCTTTTTGGATGTTTTCAGTTATAATCAATCCAAAATTTTCAAGACACGTTTTGAGTGTTTTCAAAATACCAAAAAGAATACATTTTCAATAATCTAAAAATGAACACTCAAAACATAAAATCCAAAATGAATTCAAAATTCAAAACACAAAACTGAGATATAAAGAGAACAATTCATAATTGTTTCCTTAATTTATGTATTTATAATATTAACCATAAAAATAAGGGAATTTGATGTAGAGGTCTCAAACCTTCAAAAAAGTACATATAGACTTCAAACCTTTAAATTGTAATAGATAATCCAAAATCTTTAAAAAAATGTGCATAGAACCTCTAGATAGTTTTCGTCCAAAAGTCCGTCAGTTAACCAAAATTCAAGTGATTGGCCATAATTTGACCATATTTAAAAATGGCAAAATTGTGTTTCAACCTTTAATTAATTAATACGATGAAAATTTGTTCTACTTCAAAAATGTGCAACTTGGTTCCAGACCTTTATTATATAGTGTGTGTATATATATATATATATATATATATATATATATATATATATATATATATAATGCATAGCAACTCGCTTCTCAACAAATAAAAATAAAAATAAAAATCTTTTTCAATCTTGAGAAAAAAACAATTAACAAACTCAACAACTACAAGGTAAAAAAGGGCATTAAAGAAGTAATGGAATGTGGTATGGCCAGGTCTATGTGAGCTTGAAGCTTTTGTTCATTTGTCCAAATTTGATTTTTCTTAAATATGCATAGGAATGTACAATTAATGAGTGTCCCTATTAAGTACATATCTGTAGTTAGGAAAAATTATAAATGCAAGTATTTATTGTGCAGTGTATTTTCTGTTGTCCACTCCATTATGTATATTCATTGGTAGTAAAAAGACTGCCAAAATACTAATGAGAATTTGCCTTGTAAACAACGATTTTAAATAGGGCACCACCCACCTGGAGGCCCACCCAATTTACCTTGTAGTTATGTGATTTGGACGAAAAATAAAAGTGGTAATTACATCCAACCAGAACGAAACCGGAGCTTAATGATTATATCAAATGCAATTGTTTGGTCTAATAATTGAATTGCCTCTCCCAATAAATTCACAAGACCTATGAAGCATAATTGTGTAAGAGTTTTTCCCATAATTGAAATTCGGACAAGGTCATATTCGACTTTATGACAAAAAACTACAAATTGATGGATAATTCCAATGACATAATATGTCTGTCACAATATACTATAAGAATCAAATTGACATCACGTCATTGGTAGAGAAAATCATTTCTTGGCTAAAAAAATAGCGTGACCAAACATAAGCTAAAAAAATTTAAAATGATTCAACACAATATCATAAAAACAAAGAACATTCTAAAATAGAGTCTCAACTTAACTCATGATTCTATACAAGTATGTTCAAAGAGTCTTGTGGAAAAGACATAATTGGGCTATAATTCATGTATGATAATTGATGTTGTTCAAAGAAATGATAATGGAAATGATGGGGTGGATCAAATAAATGCAAACGCTTTTAAGAAAAAACTAATTAGGACAAAGAATTAAGGACAAACCATAATTAAATCAAGCTTTAACATTGGAGGATTTGGAATCTAATTATTTCCTAGGTAACATGGTCCAATGTCCCATCTACCAACTGGGCAAGATTTTTCTTATCAACCGCCTTAAGTGATCAATATTTCTCCTAGTCTGACTTGCAATAATTAAGAGCAAATTATTTTTAGAGAGTGGACATTTTTTATGTAGTATGGCATAAATAATTAAACCATTCAGTTAAAAAGACGAATCGTGGTGAACCTTTCTAAATAAATAAAAAGATTTAGAAATTTTTACACTTAAAATAAATATTTATTTTAATAATTATTTCGATAAATTTCATAAGAAAAATATATTTACGAGGTTTATGTATGAATATGACTAACACATCGTGACAAATGCTATTTCCATGCAATGGTATTTCAGTTTTCATGTTGAAAAGGATTAATGCTACACATTCGTCCAACATCAAATGCATATCTTCTTCTCTAACCATGTGATTTGTCCAAAGGGTGCTTCAAAAAGTCACAGTCCAATGGCTTCCATAATTTGGTGTTTTTTGTCAATTGTTTTCTCAATTTGCCACCATTTCATTTCTCTTATTCAAAGTGTTAACGCGTGATAAATTAAACGTTGACACGTGACAAAAACATTTGACGAAATCATACATGTTACATGCTTGAGCTACCACTACTTTGCTTCATGCCGGATTGCTAATCTGAGCACAATGATATATAGTCCCTGTTTGGGCTCCCTTTTTTAAAAATTCTTTTTAGCCATATGAGTTTTCTATAAAATAATATTACATGTAAATCCAAAAAAATCTTATTTTTAACCACACATTCTCCCGAAAAATCATAATTCCAAAATACATTTTTCTTCAAATTCTCATTGAAATGGAGCCAAAACAGGGGCATGATTCGGAATTTGAAATCAACTCGAACTTCTTAGTTATTTTTAAATGTAGGCATTTTACCACGAAATTGATGGACTCGCTATGAATTACGTCAGGGTGACATGTAGTTTAACGATCTTAGAAAATGCTTCTTTTATGTCTTATAAATTAGCCATAACTTGTTGATCAATAAATTTTATACACTTATTTAAACTTCTTTATGATAGCTCGTCGTGAGTAGGTAAGTAGTTCGAGTATTTTTAGTCAATTATCATTGAATATAGTTTATCATGGTGTTTTAGGTGAGAGAGGTGTTTCGAAGTCAAGAGCATGTGGATTTCAAGCTCACAGTATAGCGTTCCTTCTAATTACAGTTTCATAGAACTAATTTCAAAGTAAATGTCCTCCTCGAATAATAATAACTTAGTTGTCACGTCAGTGTAATTACAATTTCATAAAACTAATTAAAAAGCAAGAACATTTGTGGCCTTAGAATGAATTGTTAAATCACTACAAATCTTCTAACACTTGGCACAAATAACATGATCCTTCACTGAGTTATTCACATTATAAGTGGGTATCTATGAAATATAGGTCACATCACTTTTTTTATCATCACTTAATTTCCTAAAAAGGATTTTGCCCTTGTTCGACATCGATTAAAATCTGAATTTTAATCTAAATCGAAGTCAATAACTAATTTTAACCACATATTTTAGAAGTCCCACAATTTTTCAACTACACATTTCATCTACTTTTATCAAAATCTACTAAAAAACTAATTTCTTGTTTGGTACAAATTAAAATCAGATTTAATCTAAGTCAAAATCAAACAATCAAATATGGTTGAATGAACGTCATTCAAATTGCTTGGATATCTTTAGTCATAATAGATTTGGTTTTTGTCCGTAAAGATCTCCCTAGAGTGTCTTCAGCTTCTAACAAGCCACAAACTAGATCACAATCATTATCAACGAGTTCATAAAAAAGTGATCACATTTTTTCATCTAGCCTGGCCCCTGGGATGTGGGTTGGAACTAGTCCATCGCTTTTGACACTTTAATATCTATATTTTCTATGCACCGGGGATGTATATTTACAAGGCATTTGTATGAATTTGAGGAAAGTGACTAGCCCATAATGACAAAGTCTGTTTCCATGCTACCATGCAATGTATTTCTATTTACATGCTGAAAAGGAATAATGCTGTACATACACCCAAATCCAAATACAATATATCTAGTTTACTAACCATGTGAGTTTGTCCAAAGGGTGCTTAAAAAAGAAACAACCAATGCGTTTCTTGATTTGGTGTTTTTATTAATTGGTTTCTCAAGATGGAACATATGCTATGACATGTCATGTCTCGTGTTGAAATTGTTGAAACACGACAAAAATATTTGATATAATCATGCCCATAACATTTTTAAGATACCGCTTCACTTTTTTTGTTGGACAGTTGACATGAACATGATGATTTCAAACCAAGATCAAGAACCAAATCAAATTTGAATGTTGACATGTTAACCTCGGACATTATTTTCTCCCGAAAGGCGGTGGCCTTATCGTGAATTAGGTCCAGGTGGTTGGTGAGTTCGGGATCCTTAGGAAATGCCTCTTTTATGCCTCGAGTATTAGCCACATATTGTATTCTCTAAATTTTATTTTTTAAAATAAATTGATA
>CAIGRN010120162.1:0-14294 GCA_903798345.1 Fraxinus anomala
TTAATTCTAATATTATACTTATGCTTATTATTTAAATTAATCTATATATTCTTTACTTGTTTGAATTTAGATTAATTCTTCGAAAAAGTTTCATAAATCAATTCACTCCCCTCTTGATTAGTTATTATTGGGCTAACAGTAGACAGAGGAACGATGAGTGAATATATCAATTCATCGGCATAAGCAACATTTGAGAAACGCTTTGTCTTTGATTTAACCTTATCTCGAACAAAATGAGCATTAACCTCAACATTCTTCATTTTGAAATGAAATCCCTGATTAGAGGAAAGATATATGGTATACACATTATCATTGTGCTAAGGCGCTGCCTTCAAGCACCTACGCGTCGCACCATCTACCTTAGGGTTGTACAGTTTTGGCCCGTTGAAAGTCCAAAAAGACTCCAAATTCGGGAAACACAAGTGGAGAAGTATAAATAGTAGAAATGAAGCATTTTTAGGGGATTCCACACATTGAAAGACACAAGATACAACTTGAGAATTCGAGAAAAACTCAAAAGGGAGAAAATCAAAAAATCAAGAGCTAGGGTTTAGAATCAAGATTGGAGACAAGAAGAGAAACTTGGTGCAAAATTAATATAATTCTCCACATATCCATTCAAAATCTGGTAATGTACTCAATGCAAATCTTTTATATTTCTTCTATTATTATGACTAGCTAAGTTTCTATTAGGGTAAAGAATGTAATATTTTGAGACATTTATTTATTTTATTTATGATTCAAGTTCTTTCATTATTTATGTGTTCTTTTTAATTATGTACTTAATGCTTTGAATTACTTGATCACAAATTCAATAATTTTGTGAATCTTTTACGAATTGAGAGTTGAGTTTTAGATTTAAACCACATATTAAAATTCGATAATTTAGTATAATGTGTAGAAATACTTATACTAATTATTGTGGTCTTATATGAACTCTTAGAATTTGTTGTATATGTGATTTATATAGAGTGGAATACAAGTTTACTGAATCAAAATAGTCGATGTCGGAGCAAATCACACCGAACAGAACAGAGCAGAGCATCTGCATCAGCCTTGTGGATTGAATTCATTGTTTGTTTGCCAGGGATGCTGAATAGGTTGGGAGTGCTGGGACAATGCCCTTACGGTATGGTATGTGTGTAATTTTTTGCGGTTAGTATAAATATTGATGATATAACCTTATTATTCATGTTGATTAAAAATCTCCGCTTCACTCCTCATGGACGTAGGTACATCGTCGAACCACGTTAAATATTTGTGTTGATTTATCTATTTCACTTATCTATTATTTTTACGTTTAAAATTCAATAGAACTAATATTTCAACTATAATTAATTCGCATAAAGATATGTGATTAAATTAGTTAAACAGGCTCGATAAGAACTCGAGAGGGGTAAATTGAATACAATAGAATAATTCGATTGAACACTATATTAGGTTATGAATCTTGAATTAAGACTTAAAAGTGATTAATAGATGAAATTGTTTAGTCCTGATATCTCATTCATTTAAATTTTAAATCGATCTTTGTGCATATCCAATTATTTTCAAGTAGTTAAATAAAAAATCACAACACATCAGAACTCTCTATTTATTTTCGTCAAATTGTGGTTAAAAATAGTAAAAGGCATTAACGTCTAGTCTTTGTGGGAAAGATAATCAGGACTCAAATGTCCACTATATTATTTATTATGATATCGTACACTTGCAATATAAAAAACGCAATAGCCACCATTGTAAGATAAATTTTCATCTATATAACCCATATTGATTACGAGATATGAGGAAGTGTCAATCTCGATTTAATCAATCATTTCACTCGTTTAGCTTTTATGTCGATTTAAATAAGAATAATGTTATATGTACATAGGAGAAAATCTACGCAGTGATGTGATAAATGAGTTCAAAATCAAGAGCGTAGATGTTGTCATGTGGAAAAATATAAATAAATGAGTAAAGGAGAATGTAAATATAGCAATGTTGTTTAAACATTTTGTAACTGAAACACTTTTTGCTTATAACTCTACCTTCGCCAAGGAGTTTTAATATCAACTTAAATGGAGAAACACATGTTATAATCTCTTATTACATAATAGCAATGAATTGTTATTGCAATTGAAGGTGAAAGGATACTTGGCAATAGAATATTTTATTTCTGAAATTGAATTGTAATTCAGTATGCACCCAAAAAAAAAAAAATAATAATAATAATAATAAAACAAATGCGAGATTAACATTTTTATTGGACTGATATTCACGTTTATCAGAATTATAATTGGGTTCCAGAGGTTCCCGAAAACTTGAAACCATTTGGTGCATGTATGGTTCTTTGCTGTCACTTGCAAATTTTGGCTGATAAGGGAAGCTTAGAAGTTGGCTTCAAAATGGTCATCAACCAGCATCTAAAGCAAGATACCGACCGACCGGGTGGGTGCGTAAATATTTCTGAAACTTCAATTCAATGAACATGTGACAAACTTATAACTTGCTCTATGATCGATGCTTAAACTGATTGATGAAAGTATGATTTCTGAACAATTAGTTGGAATGAAGAAGGATATTGGAGTTTTAGTCTTGCTGAAGAACTTCCGGAAACCCACTCTCCATCTTGAGTTCTGCTTTGATATATTTATACTAAATAACTTATGTGACAAACTTACCCACTCTTGTAGATTGAACCACACATTTCGCCTCCAATTAAAACAAAATCCATACAAAAGGTTATTTCGACACCAAGAAAGGATCCACAAGGATTTTGACTTAGTTTTGCCCACATTTCGCCCACCAAAGTGCCCCTAACTCCACAGCCAAACAAGATTCCAAAACTAAAGAGAATTTGATCTTTGAAACCAGGAAGAAGACAAGGGACTCATTCATGTTAAGTGTTTGGGCTGCCTCACTATTTTACTTGGCATGTTGGGCTGCCTTCTTTTCTAAATCGGGTTGAGATCCATTTAGTAAAAACGCGTTTTGGTTTACACGTTTTTGCCTCTGATTCTAAGGTTGGTTTTGATCTGCCGTCCACGTAGTTCACTCTTGACCCTGGATCGCGTCTATTGATATGAATTGATACTTATACTGGCCTTTTCCGACTCCTGTGTTCTGGATGGTTCTTTCTTTTTGAGTGAGCTAGGGTTTCTCTAAAATCTAAAAATGTGATCTTTGTGTTTAATCTCTTTTCTTTTAGAAAGAGTGAGTGTATGATCTTGGTGAGATTGTGAGTGTTGGTTATTGATTTGTAAATAGAAAGGCTAGAGAGAACTTTTGAAGAAATCTTACATTTTGTAATGTTTCTTAGTTAAAATTAGTGGATCTGGAGCAATGCCTTTTGGCAGGTGTTCACAAATGAACATCTAGGCTCTTTTAGGGCAAAATAATTCATGTGTTCTTGAGTTTTAAGAATCTGCATTTTTTTACATTTTTTTACAATCAAAAAGTTTTCTCAATGTTCCAGGACTTACAAGTGGGATCAAAGCCACTTCCTTCAAAGGTTTTGGCTTATGGCGTGTTTTTCTGAAAACCCTAGTTTTTCAAAATTGTATAAAGTCGCAGATCTAGAAATTTCTTAAAGTTTTGCGTAAGAAATTGGTTTCTGAAAAAGGTTTTTGTTGATCTACCCATGATTCAACATTTGGTTGGATCTTTTAGTGATTATTTGGTATTTTTTGGGTTAGATCTGTAAGATTTTTTAGATCGTTCATTATTCTTGAGATTAAAATTTATTTTTCTACAAAAACCTTTTTTTAACTCGCTTTTGACTCTATTAGATTTGTTGTTTACACCGATTTCTAGCGATTTTGGTCTGACTCACTATTGAGTCCTATGGTTCTTGTAACTCGTTCTAAGTGTTGGCGAGTTGAGTTAATTTACTCTGATTCCTATCGAGTCACTGACTCATTGCTGAGTGTTATTAAGTCATTGCAACTCTCTGGGTTTCTGTTCGTGCAAAATTCGCAAATGTATGGAATCGTTGACAAGTAATATAATTGATGAGTTGAGAGTATCATCGTACATGGAATAAATTCAATTCAAGATTACTAACTTTTTATGGGATTCGAATTGTATAAACAAAAGATATTTTGATTTTATTTTATGTTTAATTAATCTAAGAAAACTGTAAAAATATGATTTTTATAATACTAAATTATTTAAGAAATCAATAAAAGTGTCTTGTATCAATTTATAAATGATTATATTGGATCTCGAATCCGCCTATTGCTATCTATTTCAATTCTTGATTTGTAATCTAGTTCTGTTCATGCGTTCTTAACAATCGATCATTCTATTGTAATTAATTCTCTTTTTAAAGACAAATTAAATATATTCTAACCACGACCCAAATCTATTCCTAACTCGAATTCGAATGATTAGAATGCATTAAAGTTTAGATTATATCTATGATTGCACATGTGATAAATGTTATTCCTAAAATCTATTGCACATAAGTTAATTTTGTCGCGTTCTAAATTTATTGTGAGTCTCTTAATACGACAATAAGCAACTAATTATCTAATTGGTGGCCAATCAATCAAATAATGCAATGTGTATGCAAAATTAATTAAGAAACGTAAGAAATAAACTAAACTACTAGTTTTGAATTAAAATAAATAAACAATTATGGTTCATCTTCATTCAATATAAAAATAGATCTAGCCTAGCATGCTAATATATAAATTACAAGAAAAATAATAGAAAAATATCACAACGGATCATGAAATAAATCAAAAGATATTGATCTACAAACCCAATGTTGAATTCTTCAAAATCTTGATATAATTGACCTTCAATTCCTAACTATGGTTTGATCCCATCTCTCAAAATATAGCAATTGAATCATTGTTATTAATGAATTTGATGATACTATTGTGTATGAAGAGGAAAGACAGGCTTTCAATGTGTATCCCTCATTCTCTAATTTATAAGAGCCAGAAGATATGTCAAAATTGCGTCCAAATTGATTTCCGAAAGAGTTTAAATCGCGAAAGGAAACTAAAGATTCGTCTGCAAAATATCCGTCCAGGAGCATCTGTATAACTACTGCGCGCGTGCCATAGAATCAAATGACTTTTGGGTTAGGGAAAATAAGGTGTCGGGCGATTGTAGGTTTGTCCCTGAGCAGCTTTTGGTATTTTGGCCATAATTTTCTCTACAATATTCGATTGAGTTGATTCAAAATGCGTTGGAAAGGTAATTTGAAGAGTTACAATTCTTCTAGAATATAATTTTTTCAATTCGAACGCTTGCTATCCAAAAAATGGGTCTGAAGTTGAGGATAAAAATTTAGAGCATAACTTGTTCGTCTGGAAATTGATTTTTGAAAATACTTCCACTATATTTCACTCATTTGACCTCCAATTGCATCCAATTGATCCTATATGATCTTCAATCACCGTTTGTGCTCCGAATCAGCTATTGAATGTTTACACTTTGGATCCCAAACTTTGGATTTTCCTCGTTTTTCGTTCATTTTTTTTCAAATTCACCAATTTGCATTGAGTTCAACCTAACAAACATAATTAACAAAAAATTAAGCTATAACTCATCCAAATCACTAACAAATATTCTAATTTAATGGTCTAAATAAGTGTATAAAATACACTTATCAGTTTCTATGCTCAAATTGGGATTCTTGGTTCAATTGTAGTATTTTCTTATTCATCCCTTTATTCTGAAATTTTAAGATTTCAGACCTTGGAATATTCTAAACTTTCCCCTTATTTTGTTAATTGTTTTTGCTAATTCTGAAACTAGTTATTAAGGTAAGTCATCTATCATTACTTTCCTTTTTCCAAGATCTCCTACGAAGGTCTGAATCTAAGGAAATAGTGGAACAAAGGGTTACCACTCCTTAAACCTTTTGAAATTGACAATTATATTTATTAACTACAATACTTGTGATTGTGTGAGTTGCATGATAAGTAGGCACAAATTTTTATACCTGCTTTATTCTGAAATTCACTTTCTGCAATTATATTGAGTTGTTTGAATCAATAATACTATGTGTGTTTTGTAATTTTAATTTTGTGATTATATTTGTCTCTATGTCCAATACACAAAAAATTGAACTTGAGACATAGAATGGTACTAGAGACGAGTCTCTAGCGCTTGAAAATGAGAGCTCTGTTGTTACAATAGAGATGTGTTGCAGGCCTTGATGGGTATTGTGCTGCTGAAATTAGTGCATATAGGAGATAAGAACTAGATGAGAGTGCCTAGAGTTCTATCTTTCTTCACCTGTATGATAGTGTGATTAGGAAAGTTGGTAAAACCACTAATGCTCATACCTTATGGGCTAAGTTAGGAACTCTTTACCTAACTAAAATCATGCCAAATAAGTGCTACCTCCTAAGGCAGTTTTATAACTTTAGATTTAACTCTTCCTACAGCTTAAAAGAAAACATTGACAAATACTCAAAATTAATTCAAAATTTAGCTAACTGTGATGAGAAAATTTCTGATGACCAACAAGTTGTTGCCCTGTTAAATTCACTAGGTGATAAATACAGGGACATCATAAATGCTTTAGAATATGGGAGAAAAGATTTTACCATTGATATCATAATCTTTGCTTTGAGAAATATAGAACTTGAACTAAAAATTGAGTTCGAACATTCTAAAATTGGTGAATGGTTACATATAAAAGAAAAAGTGAATAGAAGTAAGAAGCATAATTTGTGCAATTTCAATTCTTCCAAGAAAGGAAAACCCCGAAATCATATATTCAAAGATAAAAATAAGAATCAAGTGTCAAATCAGGAAATTTTATTATTGTGGGAAAACAGGACTTTAATAAAAGATTGTTTCAAGAAAATTTCTGACATAAAAAAAGAAACAACATTGACGGCTCTGCAGCGATTGCCTGCAAGAAGGATCCTGATTTTTCAGGTGTTGTCCTTATCAGTACAACCAAAAGAAAGCCAACGGAATGGGTTCTTGATTCTAGTTGCACTTTCCACATGTGTCCCATTAAAGAATGATTTTCTGAATTTGCTGATCTCAATGAAGGACAAATTCAGATGGGAAATAACATGAGTTGTCAAATTAAGGGAATTGAAAAAAAAAATTGTTGTTAAATACAAACTATAAACTTGAGTTAAATAATACCGGATATGTGCCTGAAGTTAAAATAAATCTAATTTCTTTGAGAGAATTAGATGATAAATACAATATATTGATTCACAAAGGCCTCATAAAACTGAATTATGATAACAAATATGTTATATCCTCTCCTAAGGTAAACGAAATTTACACTATTTATGATGACCTTATAGAGGTCATAGCTCCGTAGTTATAAATTCTACATCTGATAAGTCTTTAATCTGGCATAAAAAGCTTGGCCACATTTTTGAAAAGGAACCGATCATTTTAAATAAACTTGGATGTTTTTGGAAATGATAACATTGAAAGGTTATATTTTTGTGAAGATTGTGTAATTGGAAAACAGAAAATATTACCTTTCAAAATTGGAATTCATAAATCCACTTCTATTTTGGACTATTTACATGCTGACTTATAAGGTCCAGCTTCTTTAAATACTTTAAGTGGATTTAGGTTCTATTTACTAATAGAAAATGATTTTACAAGGATTATATGGACCTTTCTTTTAAGACAAAAATCTGATACTTTTTAAATCCTCAAACAATGGAAATTGATGATCGAAAATCAAACTATTAAGAAAATCAAAGCACTAAGAATTGATAATGGACTTGAATTTGGTAATTTTGAATTTGATTCCTTTTATAAAGAATCTGAAATTCTAAGGTATAGAATTGTAACATACACCCCTCAGCAAAATGGTGTTGCCGAGAGGAAGAATAGTACTTTATTGAAAAAAAAGTCAGGCATATGCTGCACAGTCCGGTCTTCCAAAATTTTTCTGGGGAAAATTCCTAAAAATTGCCACCTATCATATAAATAGAAATCCATCTAGTGCTATTAATTTTTAAGTCCCTAAAAAATTGTGGTCAGGAAATACACCAGATTGTAATAGACCTAAAGTTTTTGGCTGCATGGCATATTCTCATCAAAGTGAAGGTAAATTTGAACCTAATTCCTTAAATTGTGTGTTTCTGGGTTATGGAGAGAACTAAAAGCTATTAACTTTTGGTCAAAAGCCAAAATGGCTTTAAAGTGATTGTTAACAGAAATGTCATTTTTAATGAAAATGACATGCCTTGGAATAACTCACCAGATTTGAAATCTGATGAACTTGCACTTGTTAAAGAAACATTCTGGAAAATCAAATTGAAAATGCACCTGATCAAGATGATTTGATTGAGGTGGAGACTACTCAATCTACAATAAATTATAATTAAAGTGAATCTGAAAATGAAATTGAATACATTAACCTATCTTTTGCTGACGATCAACTTACAAGAGATAGAGGAAGAAGGAAAATAATACCTTCTACCAGATTCAACAATGATGAATTAGTTACTCTATTTTCTTCTCTAGATCCTTAAATTTTGAAACTACTACCTTTGAGGAAGTTGTTAACTGCTAGACTCTAAATTCTGGAAAAAAAAAAGTCATGATTGAAGAAATGGATTCTCTAATAAATAATAAAACATTGGTTTTAGTTAACAAACCTAAAGACAAAAAGATAGTAGACTATAAGTGAATTTTTAAAATCAAAAATTGAGATTCTAATATAG
Source organism: Fraxinus anomala (assembly GCA_903798345.1). Taxonomy (NCBI): domain Eukaryota; kingdom Viridiplantae; phylum Streptophyta; class Magnoliopsida; order Lamiales; family Oleaceae; genus Fraxinus; species Fraxinus anomala. The sequence continues at coordinate 8,658 of CAIGRN010120162.1, forward strand.
AAAATAAGATGTATAAAGACAGATTAGTGGCTAAATTCACTCAAAGAGAATGATTGGATTACAATGAAATATTTTCCCTAGTTGCAAAGTATACTTCTATCAACATTCTGTTAGCCTTAACTGCTCACTTTGATTGAATTGGATTAGCTTGATGTTAAAACATCATTTCTTAATGGTGATCTTGATGAAATCATATATATGAATCAGCCAATAGGTTTTGAAGTAAAATAAATAAACTGATAAGGTTTGTTTGTTGAAAAAGTTTCTTCATAGGTTAAAACAAGCCTCCACGCAATAGTATATAAAGTTTAACTCTTATGTGCAGAGTTTGGGTTTTGTCAAAAGCAACTATGATTCATGTTTTTTTCTATAAAGGATCAGGTGAATCTGAATCCATTTACTTATTATTATATGTTGATGATATATTACTTGCTTGCCATGATAGATCTGAAATTAATTTTATAAAGTCAAAACTGAAATCTAAATTTGAAATGAAAGATTTAGGTCAAGCTAAAATGATTCTTGGAATGGAAATAGAAAAAGGTAGGAATAATTGCATCTTAGTTTTGAAACAATGTTCTCATGTGAAGAAAATATTTGAAAAAATGTATATGCTCGAGTACTCGTAAACATGTTTCCTTACCTATTGCTAATCACTTTAAACTTTCTAGTGATCAATCAGATGATGAATTCAAAAGAATGAAAAATGTTCCTTATGCCAATCTGTATAGTCTATTATGTATCTTATGGTGTACACCGGAACTTACTTAACCCATGACATTAGTATTTTAAGTAGGTTTATGAAAAACCCAGGTGAAACACACTAGTTAACTATGAAATGGATGTTAAAATACTTAAAAGGGTTCTTCAGATTTAAATTTAATGTTTAAAAGAAGCAATGAATGAGTAATTCTTAAAGGTTACACTCATTCTGACTTTGTTGGTGACTTAGATAAGAGGTGATCCACATTCTCTTATGTTTTTACTTTGTGTGATGGATGTATTAGTTGTAAATCTCAGTTGTAAAAATTGGTTGCTAAATCTTCTATAGAGACTGAATATATTGCTACATGTGATGCTATTAAAGAAAGTATTTGGTTAAGGGGATTATTAAATGAAATTGGTTTTATGAATGATTCTGTTAAGTTTTATACTGATAATCAAAGTTCCATTCATTTTAGTATATCGTGATAGAACTAAGCATGTGGATATAAAGTTTCATTTTGTGAGAAATATGGTTGAGAATGGTCTAATATGTTTAGTTAAAATTCCTATAGAATTTAATCCCTCTGATTTAGGAACCAAGATACTGCCTCTTAATAAATTTAGAATCTGCTTGAAAATTCTAAACATCACTTGAAGGTAGTGATATTTAGAATATGAAGCATTATTTCTTGAAAATTGTACTAACTACAAAATTTTTCTTTCTACAAGTACTTGGAGCAAGTGAAGCCAACTGATGTCTAGGTTCATTAGTAGATGCCAAGTTAATGCCAAGTAATAGTTCAGCATGGTGGGGATTGTAAAATGTTTGGGTTGCCTCACTAATTTACTTGCCTTGTTGGGCCACTTTATTTTTTAAATCAGGTTGAGATCCATTTAGTAAAAACACGTTTTTGTTTACATATTTTTTCCTCTGATTCTAAGGGTTTTGATCTGCCATCCACGTGGCTCACTATTGACCCTAGATTGCATCTGTTTATACGAATTGATATTAATACTTGGCATTTTTCGTCTCCTTTGTTCTGGATGGTTCTTTCTCTTTGAGTGAGCTAGGGTTTCTCTAAAATCTATAGTTGTGATCTTCTTGTTCAATCTTTCTTCTTTTAGTAAGAGTGGTGGTTGTTTTGTATTCTTGATGAGATTATGAGTGTTGGTTACTGATTTGTAAATAGAGAGACTAGAGAGAACTTTTGTCGATTTCTTCATATATTCGTTTCTTGGTTGAAATTAGTGGATCTGGAACAATATTTCTTGGCAAATGTTTAACAGGTAATTAAGTCTTACGATTGAACATCCGGACCCTTTTAGGGCAAAACAATTATTGTGTTCTTATGTTTTAAGTTTTTGCATTTCTTTTACAATTTTTTACGATCAAAATGATTTTTCCAAGGTCCTGGGACTTACAATTCACAAAGGACAAAGGAAGAATCAAGAAGAAACAAGAAACAATCATTAGGGATACAGTGGATATAGAGTATAATTTGTGGGTGGTGATATATGTACAATAGATTTGATCTACAACTACATACTGTAGTTTGTTTATTTTATTTTTGATTTCTTGACATATTTTAGAGAGATTTCTTACACTTCTTTTTGTAGAAATGTGGTGTCAATGTGCTTAATATATATATGGTAAGCTGCCATTCATTTATATATATTGGATCAATAGTGCAAAAATTTGATTCTCAAACTGGCTACTTTGTCATCGCACTTAATATATATTTACACTAAATTCAGTTTAATTTATAATATGCTTGCAAATTTATGTTTAGTTATTCCTTTCTGAAAGCATTGCTGGCCGAAAAGATTATGCATTCTTGATTTGGCTTAGCTGTTTTAGTTTTATCTAATTGATATTCCAATTTTTTTTTTTTTTTTTTCTGTGCATAAATTTAAGAGATTAATTGATTGTTTGGTACATCCTAATTTAATAGTATAAAACGACTATTTACTGTTGAAGATAGAAATCGAATCAATAAATTTCTCTCACCTAACCAAGATTTTCGCCTTTTAAACTCATTACTTTTGATGTTCAAACTGGAGCAAGAGAAGAAATGACTATTTGTGATGAGGATATTTGAATTTGCATGCTTCTTTTTTCCTAGGTTAGAGTATTTATAAATTTCCTTCAGGGCCTTGGGGTAATTCAGTCATTTTGGCTGAATGACGGGTCCTTGGTTTAACATTTACAATGGTTATTCCCCGTAGAATAAGCATTGACCAAAAGTTTAACTATTATTTAAGGGGGTTATATATCTTTGCAACATCGGGGTTAAATTTTGTTACTGCAGCATTTTGTAATCGTTAATGTGTTCACCACAGGCACAAAACCATGTTAAATCTATGGTAAAAACTTTTTACGACAGATTTGACTGCCTTTTGCAAAGGCACCATGCCTTGTTAAAGGAATTATTTCTTGTAGATCATTATTTAAGTTTCTACGATAACGTCAAATCAAATAACCAATTTTACTATCAATAGTTAGAAATTAACTAGTGACATTTGTCATTGAGATAGTCATCCATGTAAGATCTTTATTATGTGCAATCCAATATTTCTTTCTCACAACATGACATCCAAGTATTCATTCCACCTTTTAGTAAGTGATGAGATCAGCTACATTCATCGTAGGAAAGAAATATCATTCTTGTTAGTATCTCATTACTACTTATGCCCGAAATTATTTAAGATTAAGTTGTTTTTAGCTTGCATCTCACTATCACAACTCTAATGTATTCAAATTATCATTAAATTGTAATAGAATAGTTGACATTTCATATATATGGAAATGCATTAGTCAAATAAAGTGTTTACACCCTATTAACGATTAGACTTAGGGCATCTCACTAACACTATTCAAGTGGATCATTTGCCAATTGGTGCATTTTTTCGTAATTGCAACGATGATACATTAGTTCTTGTCCACCGGAGCCATTTCCACATTCATTCTCAATTTCATTTTGAAATCCAAGAAATTGTAATCTTGAAAGAGTGAACTTCCCGCGTTTTCATCCAAGATGTAGCCCTCACAACACTCAAATCCACCCATAAGTGCAATATGTTGCACTACAATTTCCTTTTCTTCGTTGCTAATTGGTGAATAAATTAAATGCCAATTTGGTATGACATTTGAAAAGTCAAATGGAGATTTTGAGATTCAAAAGTAACAACTTTATGATTCATTTGACTAATTTTATGAAAGTATTTATTCCAGTTAGAAGAGCTTTTAGAGGAAATTTGTTGAATATGATTTCGTTTAAAAGCAATTATGGGATAGAAAGTGTTTTTAAAAATTAGTTTTCAAACAAAAAATAAAATATCTTCCTTTAAAAACTTTTCTATAAGAAGCAAATAAAGTACTTTTAAAAATTAGTTTTCAAACAAAAAATAAAATATCTTCCTTTAAAAAAATTTCGATCAGAAGCAAAAGTAAAAGCAAAAATTATGTCAAACGAAAAATAAGAAAGGAACTAGAAGAGCTTAGGCAATTGAGCTCATATGGGTTGCCATAAGTGGACCCAGTTGTCGTCTAAAGCCACCTGCCTTGGACCTAATGATATAAAGGGGCCTCAAAATTTTGAAAGCCCAAACAATTTATTTATTTGTGAAATTTTCTTACAAATATATGTAGCAGTGCAAATAATGTAGGTGTCTCCCTACCCATGTATTTTAATTCATGTTCTGATTGTTGCTTCCGAAATTTCTATTTTTAAATATAGAATATTTTAAACAATAAAAAGTAGTTACCATTCCCATACCTTAATGGTTTCTTAAAATCCTTTATATTCTATTTCTTGAACATAAAAAATAATTCTTGGATGAAATAAACTGTGTACAATTATAATGTTCTTCATCACGAGAAATTATTTCATTCAATCATATTTGATGCTAATACGCTTGTAAAAAAAAAAAATTATATGTAGGGCCTCAAAACTTTCAAGGCCGACTGGCCAAAAGGTGCAGGGGTGTTAAAATTCGAAGAGTCAATCAGCTTGGCAACTGAAATCTGCATAGTAGGCTTATCTTTATCTAAGAAAATCCTCAGCAAAATCAGCAAGAGCAAGCCTCAATTGTCTACCCATTTTAACCTCTTTTTTGGAGTGTCGTGAATTAGTTCAATTTTAATCTAAGTTAAAGTTAATTTTAACCATATTCATGAGAATCACAAGTTTTCAACTATACATTTCATCAATTTTTATCAAAATTTACTAAAAATCTTATTTTAATCTCCACAAAACAAGGTCTTAATTTTTTTGCACTTTTTGATTTCAATCGAGTCTTCCCATCTATTTTTGGGTGAGTGTGCACTAACTGCAACATATATTATAAATAGAGGAACCCCTCTTTATTTAAAAACACCCATACGAGTTACTTTTTAGTCGAATTCATTCTTGTTCACATTTCTCTTGGCTCATTGTATCCCTTCTCTACAATCTTCCATATGTCTTGTGACCCGAGCAACACCTTCATTTTAAAGCTCCATTAACCATGCCATTAGCTATATTCTTCAAACAATCTTGTGCCTCTGATACCATTTGGTTAGGAAGACGACAATATTGGTTACTGTTTTAGCAGAATGTCTTTGAGTAGCGGAAGAGGCTAGAACAAACAGCTTATTGACTTCTTAGCTTGTTACAAAAACACAAGAGAGTATCTATATTTATGGTGCTTAATGAACTCCTTTCACATAATCTTCCAACAACTTTATTGAATGCATTTTTCGATTACTAACTAACATTCACTAAATACTCGACTGCTAGTAGACAATTATAAAGGTTAAAACCCCAACCTTGAGGGTCCCCCACCGCCCCACCCCTAGAGCATTGTGGCCGAGGTAAATCGCGGGATGTGCCCCAGCAGGCCAGGTTATTATTGCCTATGTATGTAGGCACATTATAGTAGAGGGAACACACA
>CAIGRN010120186.1:0-22863 GCA_903798345.1 Fraxinus anomala
CAAAAATGAAGAATAACAAAAAGACCCAATTTTTCATCATCTTCTTCAATCACCTCACCCATCCCCAACCACCAAAAGTTACCATTCCAGCGATTCCATCTTGTCCATTATGCCATGCCAACACCACCTCCACCCACGTCCAACAATTAAAAAAGTAATTTTCTTCTCACCCCTAATCCCGCCATTGCCACTGCTACTCACCTCTACGCACCCTCGAAAAATTCCGCCTTTCTTTTTATAATCTTATGTAGCAGTTGACATGTCTTCTTGAATGATAACATGAGGAAACCACAAGAGGACAAGGAAAGCATACCAATGTGTTATGTTAGCAATTAACTTGAAGAGTATATACAATAACATGTTCTAAACTCGTGCCCGTGTGATGCGCGTGGCTTATTTGTAATACAACACAGTATTATTTCTATTATTTATTGTATAGTAAGAAGAACGGGCGATACACGTTATGTATTTATAATCAGGTATTTAATAGCATCGTGAAATATATTGATATATCAAACTTAATATTCTTCATAATCTCACCACAATCAAGATACACATGGACCAAAACATTACAACCGTTATTTTATGTCAGAAAAAATCTCGATATCTTCCCATCAATATCCTATTGTTCTTATTTTTCAGCATACAATTCTCCAATGTACTAGTTTTGCAATGTTTTGTGTCACAATCCTATAGCAAATCTAATTACCTCGATGCAGTGACAGATGCACATAGTCTGATTGTGTGGTTAAGTGACTCTACAAAATTCCCTAAAATTTATTACTAAATATACAATTCTACTTTATCTTCAAAATATTAGGGATAAAGTAAATGGATGCAACCACATGAAAATGGGCACTAAGTGAATCACAAAACAAGGGATTGACCTTGATTGTATGATTTGTAGATTGAGAAAGCATTAAGGGAATGCACCGTGTAGCAAGTGTTGTGTTTATAAACACACTATCCCTATTTCGTTTCGGTAGAAAAATGGATTTTTAATAAATTTTTATACTAACTACCCAAGTTTAAAAAGTATAATGAATATATGGATAGATTATGCCAACAAGTTAAGAAGTCTTCATCAACCAATTTTTACAAATATTTCATGTTGTGCTGGTTTTCTCTCTCCAAAAGGTAATTTTTTTTGGCTATTTCGAATGACAATTTAATTTAGACGCATGTGGAGAAATCACTAGTTATTACACTACGAGAAGAAACTCAAGATCTGTTTTGTAATTTAATAATAACTTTGAATTAATAAATATATGATATTTATGATTAAAAAAAAAAAAGAACTTGGTAAAATATTCGAGGAGTGTTAGTATTCAATGTATCCGCCATGTATAAGATATGGACGCATCACCCTAGTTGAAATGTTCGTACAACACAGGTTCTTAGCCCCTTTTGGCCCCATTTTTAAAATCATTTTTCCTCTAACTCATTTTTCAACTATATTTCATGAGATTTATAACTTTTTTTCAATTTTTCAAACATACATTTTATCATTTATTATGAAAATCTACTAAAAATCTGATTTTTAGTTAAACCGTAATAAAAGAAAACGATTTCCCACCCTTAGAAAAGGTATATGGTTGCCTCAGAATGCACACTGTCATCACTGTTTGTGCATTAAAAGGGATGTTGAGACCTCTTGACATCAATAACAGTCATAAAGGGGTAAATCACAAACAAGTTTGGGCTAGGGTTCTTCCACTTCCATGTATTCAAGCTCCACACCTGATAAACATTTAGCCAATCACCCACAAATGTCTATCTAAAACATAAAACATAAATCACGAATTAAACCACTATATGTAACCAAGTCTGGCATAATTTCCCTATCCTTCATCTGCAAAAACAATTGTTTACCTTTGTTCAACAGCCCCTCTTTACAGAGGTCGTCAATAAGCGTGTTATAACAAATCAAATTAGGCCTACAATCAGACCTCCCTTTCTGTTCTCCACTTCCTAGAGCATCCGTAGCGCCACTTCAAAATTTCCAATCCTACATAACCCCTTAAACAATGAATTGAAAGTAGGATTATACCCCCTCTTAAAAACCCCACTCATAACAGCAAGACCAAGATCAACCTTATTCAAGCAACAGTAACAATTGAGCAAAACATTAATCCGGCAAAACATCAACTTCAACCATCCTCTGGTACATAAAAATGACATCTTGATAATTCTTGGTTTTGGCACCAGAGCCCAGCAATTTGTTAAATGACGAGATGGGTGGCGAGGGTTTCATTTTGAGCATATTATAAAAGGATGTTAATGCATCATTGGTGTCGATTAGTGAGCATAATTTACCGTCCGTTTTCAATTTTTGGTGAAGGCTTGGGGTTTCAAATTGAGTAGGGGATTTCGATTTTAGTGGGTGTATAAATATTGGTGAAAGCTTACCTCCTCGAGCAGTGCTGGAAGCCATTTCTGTAGCGTTGTGCAGCCAAATCCAGAAGACGACGCGAATGGATCAGAAGTTGAGGACTGTATTTCAAAAATTCGAAGTTGTTTTGATGGCCAATATTTTAGAGTCATGCTTGATGTACTATCATATATGACATTCCTCTCACAAAGGTGGGGACCGCAATTTAAAAAATCATGGGCTCCACACACTTTTGTGAGAGGAGTGTCAAAGTTAATGTACACAAAAGTGTACAAATGGCTTTTTTCAATAAATTTTTCCCCGTTGGAATTTGTGATCCACTTACAACGGAAATATAATGAGTGACATGAGCACGCTATCTTCTCGTACATGAATCTTACTTTGAAAAACGTGATTGAGAATTTATCTATGGTTTGATGTTGCTTTTTTAAGAAGTAATTTTGTGAAAAAAAAAAATTTAGCGAATATGTGGTTAAAATATAAGAAAATTTTAATTTATGTGTAGAACTATTTTATTGAACGAATGTGGAATTGAAAATGAATTCGAAGAAATGTAATTAAAAAAGATATATATATATATATATATATCAAACAATGGCTTAAAATTTTGTTCCTCGTGAATTTAGGCATGCACGCAATGGGAACGGCCTAGGATAACATGATTGAGTCGCTTCTTGACATTTTTAATTATATAATATGGAGTCATATTAAATATGTGATTAGAAATAAATAAATTTGTAGGTCTAATGAAATATTTGGTCAAAAATAAATTTGATCAACACTTCGTCAACACATGAGCTGAAGTAATCCATTTACATGGAAAGTTCGTTTGAATAATTGCTTTTGTAGAACAAACAATTAGCTTGAAATTGTTTGAACCCCACTATTTAAAAATTCTTTTATTTATTTATTTATTTTGTCAAACTAATTTTTAATTATACATTATTCCTATAAAATAAATTTACATGTAAATTAAAAATAATTTCCTACCTTTTAAACACACGTCCTTAAAAAATTCACTATTATAAAATCCATTTTTAAAAAATAGGAATCGGACGACCTATTAGGACTTTGTATACAACTAGCGCATAGGTTAATAGGAAGTTAACAAGAAACTTGTTGACTATTAGACCGTTCAAATTTTAAGAGCAGCACTAAGAATATGAGATATTTGTCAAATATGACTTTAACGTGATAAAAAATCCAACTCAACTCGACCAGTTGAGTTGTGCACTTTAACCAATATACTCTACATTTAGGGTCAATTTATGTCACTAACTTTTTAGAAGTATCAAATAAATCCCAATGAATTAATTATCACATGCTACACTAATTGCATGACGTTTCTAATTTTTTTCCGATCAAAAGCATATTCTTAATATTTGCCCCTTAAATTGTTGAATAATTACAAAAGACCAAAAACATATCAGCAAATAATAATCTCTAGTCCCCACTAATTGTCTCTTATATAGCCCCGTTTGACCTCCATTATTTGAGATTATAATTTTTTGAATCGTTTTTTTTTTAAGAAAGTGTGGTTAAAAAATATTTTTTTATTTATTTACGCGTAATATTATTTTATTGAAAAATTTATAGTTGATAAAAAGAAAGAAAAAAATGAATTATAATTTTAATGGAGGCCAAACATGACATAATATCTATCGGCTGAAGGGTCATTTTTCATTGTTTTTTAGTTATAGAAAAGGAATTTTAAACTTCTCAAACGTCATAAATAATCTACTAACACGTCATAGGCAAAGTTTAGGAATTTTATAATTAGATAAGAATTGAAAAGCAAAACTAAAGGGTTGTTTGACAAAGTCTTCGATGAAAAAAATTGTAGCTGATTTTGATAAAAACTTGATGAAAATGAAGAAATTTATAAAAATGGTGAGTCTCTTAAAATTTATTATTAAAATATGGGACTTTTTTTCATATATTAGTCCTATTTAAATTTAGTTCAATCATGACTCGCTCTACCTCCACTTCAACCCACACCACATGTTTTAAGGTTGGTTTTTCTTTTGCTTATGTGCCGTGCCATCCCACACTCAGATCACACCACGTGTTTTACGTGGAATAAACAAATGGGAAAGGAGCATGAGAAATGCATTATGCATCTCCCAAAAGACGCCTCTAGGGCCTCATTGTGAGTTTTGGAGTATTGGCTATAAACGTTTTTCTAATTATTGATTTAAGCGTTTATGAGCGGAATCGATTTTGAGTGATTTTAGTGATGATATTTACAACAATCTATTCCATATTTGGGAGTTTATTATATATTGGTTATGAGAGTTATTTAAAAGAATAAAATTACATATAACACCTTTTAGTGAGATTTTTAATTTTTTATTTCTCGTATTAATTTCTTTTTAACTCATTAGTGATATTTTTTACTCGTAAGTCATTTTTTATACACAAGTTAAGATTTAACTTAAGAGGTTAAGTATTTAATTTTAAGTTATTATTTTTTTATTATAAATAGATTTTACATTTATAAATTAATTTTATACTTCTAAAAAAATTAAACGTAAGTGATTTTTTACTTATAAGTAAGTTTTTATATTTTATAAATGAATTATTGACTTATTAGTATTATTTTTATTTTATAAACAAATTTCACACAAAAGTGATTTTTTCCTTATTGGTAATTTTTTTTTTCTTATAAATGATTTCTTAATGTTTTTTTATTTAAAAGTTAGTTTTGAACAAAATATATTGATCGAAAATAATTATTTTATAAAGATCAGAATTAGAATGAAAAAAGATCAAAACCCACATATTTGATGGGTTGAGAAAAATGGTTAAAATTACACCACCAATTTTGGGTGATTTTTAAACTATCCAAAATCAGTGTTCAAGCACCAATTTTCTCAACTTCTCGTAAATAGTGTCATTAAAGAGTATCTCCAAGTAACTCTCTATTTTTAAATAGTATATTCTATCATTTAGAGAGTATCTATAAATTTAGAGAGTTGAAATTTTGAAGTACTTCAACAAACTCTTAATGTTTAACACTTAATTTTATTACTCCAAAAAAATATTTATTATTTTTCTTTATATTTTGTTTTAACTAACTTTTCTTTATATTATTTTATTATTTTCCAACATTAAAAATTGAAAAAATTTGAATGTATTTAATTATAGAGTGTGAGTTTGACTCTCCAAATTTTAAAAGTCAAACTCACTGTCTAAATTAAAATGTTAATTTAAAGAATCTCTTGAAGTATTATTTTAAATATTGATTCTTTGAATATTTTATATTTAAATAATCTTTTGAAAATGTTCTTAGTTGTCAAACTTTGACCATCATAATGGAAGGCTGTATCTGCATTCCGCATTGTAAATTGACTTTTCATTTCCACCCCTTTCAAATAAAAATATAGCGCAGCCGCCCAAAATCCTCCCATTTCTTTTACATCACCCCCTCTATAGATTTTTCAATAATTGACTTCAAACCGCGTCAGCCTTTTTAATTGTCCCCAATTGAAATAGAATCAACGAAAACTATGGTTGACCCAACCTCTATTTATTGAATTGTATAATTATTTGAACTCTACTCTCAAGTTTTGCATGAAATGCCAAATACACTGGGACTATACAATAACTAAAAAAAATTTAATTTATTATTTTAGTATAGCAAACAAATCCATTCGGGTATGGGTTCGTAATAACATATTGACTCGATCACTTTAAGTCATTGTTTAATTTTGATTTTGAGAAGTGATTTTATGAAAAATAATTTTTTAAAAAAATATGTGAATAAAAAGTAGGAAAAAAAGTTATGATTCTAAGTATAAAATTATTTCATTCAAAGAATGTTATATTAAAAATAAATTTTAAAAAATCAAGGACTAAAACAAATTAACAAATCAAACAATATGTTCGACCAGATTCACACCTCTATCAAATTCAAAGTGCAACTCTAATTTATAATATATTAACTATCACATCAAGTGTGAACTATTTTTTGAAAAATTATAGTTCTATTACAATTTAATTATTCCAATAATTATTTACTTTTCGTTTTTCAATATATATTTAATTTACAAACTATAATAAATAATATAATTAATTCTCAATTAATTAATATTAATTAGAATTTCATATTCACATTCACATTCACATTCACGTCCATGTCACTGTTATTAATTTTAAACTAATTAACATTCACACATTTAATTAATATTAATATTAATTAAAATTTCACATTAAAGAATGTAGTTCATTATTCACATTCATACACACTAATTAGCATCCGGTTTTACTTAATTGAAAATTAAATTATATTCATTTAATATAAATGATTTAACATTAAGGCCTTGTTTGTTTCGGATTAAAATCATATTTTAATCCAAATCAAAGTCAAACAATTAATATTAACCACATCTTTTCAACTACACATTTTAAATTTTTTTTTATCACAATATATTAAAAATCTAATTTTAATCCCCACTAATTATCACCTATATATTCATCAGTATTAATTATAAATTAATTAACATTAACGCCAATTCATGTTTGTCATTCGTCTTCATTTATACATTTAATTATATTTCTAATACTCACATTCAAATGTGTATTTCACTATTTAGATGCATGTATAATAATTAACATTTATTCACAGGGACTCGTATCTATCTCATATTTAGAGAAAAAGGATTAATGAGTGTCAAAATAATATTTTTACATCACTTATAAAGACATTTTAGAATACCATGCGGCGTGCGTTCAACTCCGACAAGTGACATCAACATTTCCATGGGTATGCTACACTTGCCCCTCCACCTATACTACGTCACAGTTTGATAATTATTATTTGAAAATTCTTTAATCGTGATAATAAAATATTTTGATAATAAATTCAAAATTTATTATTAACTCTTAATTTCAATTTTTTAAAATAATCACTGTTCAAAACGAAATTTTCTCAAATAAAGGCCACCAAACCGCGGCTACGTAAAATATCTACAGTTAGGTTATGGCGAGCCACAATATATATTGTTGTGTCCAGCCTTGGCAATTGGCTTCTCGTTCGTATCGTCCGCTCCAATACACTTCTCCTCGTTCGCCTCTCCTCTATTCCCGATTTCCGAGGCGATTCGAACGCAGGTAATTTCAATTTCAATCGCTCAATCCGATTTTTTTTTCTTGCCGAGTTTTCAGATTAATATCGGTTGTTTTGTGATAGTCCCTTTTTGTTTCAATGTCAATCCATTTGATTCCCCTTTTTGGTACTGTCGTTGCTGTTGTTTATATATATTTTTGTCCACCGGGCATCTTATACGTTTAGATCCGTGAATGAAACATAGAAAAGTTCTCATTTTGAAGGTCTGTATTCTTTATCATTTTTGTAGATCTGAATGCACTTGACTGCTTTCTATATTTCGTAGATCTGATATTTGCACTAGTGTTAACGCTGTCTTCTAAGGTTTATTTTATTCAATTTTGGATTTTGAAATTTGAATTATAGACGTTCCGTTCATTTCCCAGCGATGACGTTCAGTATATTGCAGATCTGGTAGATATCAACGTGTTGCTTTTTTTTTTTGGGGAATTTTTACTTTGTCGATATTAGTTTTTTTCCCGAACTCTTTGGCTGATTCATATTTTTGCGCTTTATAAAGGCTACTTCCCTTCTTTGAGCTAGCTGTACCATTGAACGATCTACCTCTTGGTCTCGTATTCTCAATATTATTTCAGTTTCGGGATATATAAATTTTATTTTATTCTTTGTTTTTGTTTTTGCTTTTTTTTTTTCATTTTTCATTTATCTTTAAGAAACGTAAGCTATGTGAAGATCTAATGTATTTTAATTATAACCAAAACTGGGTTTGTTCATCTTTGTTTTAATGGCTGAACTTGGTCTTTTGGGCTCGAGATTTTTTTTTTTTGTTGATGCCCTTGATAAGCAGGTATAATTGTTTGTTTCTTCACAATGCTTTTCTGGCTTTGAATTCATGAATTTTCATTGTATTTGACTCCTTGAACGGGTCAATTTTATTGTCATCATGCAAAAATTACTGAAGCTTGTATCATTTTCATGATTTAGTTATCAATTGATATTAAAATAAGTGATACTTGAATGGCTTTCTTATGTGATTTTCTTCTATTATATGAGTTGAAGTACTTCTTGAGATCTGATAGATGATCCTTGATTTTGAAACAAGTGAAGAATATGGTTAGCAATAGATTCTGAGTTTGGTGTCTGATCTTGATTTATTCTTTTATAGTATGAATGATGAACTGACCTCCATGTTTTGTGAATCTGCAGGAGTTTTATTAGTTAGTTGTAATGGCAGATCAATACCAGCATTCAACTATTGTTAAGCAGGTAGCCAACCAGCTACATCTAAGTTCCAGTCTCTCCCAAGAACAACCTCGCATTGGTGGCTTCCAAAGCCCAGCTTTGTATCAAACACGTTTTGCATATGGCAATTACACAAATGCAGGACTGCAGTATCCTATGACTTGCAGAGCTACCCAGGATTTGTCACTGGTTTCTGCAAATGCTTCTCCAGTGTTTGTCCAAGCTCCTGCAGAGAAAGGCCTTAGCGGTTTTGCTATTGACTTTCTAATGGGTGGAGTTTCAGCTGCTGTGTCAAAAACTGCTGCTGCCCCTATCGAGCGAGTGAAACTTTTGATCCAAAACCAAGATGAAATGTTAAAGACTGGCAGGCTCTCTGAACCTTACAAAGGAATTGGAGAGTGTTTCAAGAGAACAATTAAAGATGAAGGTTTTGGATCTTTGTGGAGAGGAAACACTGCTAATGTCATCCGTTACTTCCCCACTCAGGTTTACTTTTATGTTTTTTACAAAATTTATTCACCATGTTTTCAGGGTGCATAAAGATTCCATTTGTCACTTGCTATTTATGCTCGCCCTCTAATTTATATTGCATGTTCCATAGGCCTTGAACTTTGCATTTAAGGACTACTTTAAGAGACTCTTCAACTTCAAGAAGGACCGTGATGGCTACTGGAAATGGTTTGCTGGCAACCTTGCATCAGGTGGTGCTGCCGGGGCTTCCTCCCTACTCTTTGTTTATTCCTTGGACTATGCTCGTACCCGTCTTGCAAATGATGCCAAGGCTGCCAAGAAGGGTGGTGAGAGGCAGTTCAATGGTTTAATTGATGTCTACAGGAAAACTCTGAAATCTGATGGTATTGCTGGTCTTTACCGTGGATTCAACATCTCATGTGTTGGTATTATTGTTTACCGTGGTTTGTACTTCGGCATGTACGACTCATTGAAGCCAGTGCTCCTGACTGGATCATTGCAGGTTAGTATATCTCCACAAGGATTTTGTTTCTTTTTTTTTTAGTTATTGTTTTTATATTCTATAGATCTTTATGTTGTGAAATTTCTATTTCTGGATTGATTAATCATTGAATTTCTTTGTGTTTGTATTAGCATTAGAAAAAAAACATCAATTTGTTTGGTTCATGGAGTTATGCTTATTCTTGATACTGTATTTGTCACCGTATTACAGGATAGTTTCTTTGCTAGCTTTGCTCTCGGTTGGCTCATTACAAACGGTGCTGGACTTGCCTCCTACCCTATTGACACAGTTCGTAGAAGGATGATGATGACGTCCGGTGAAGCCGTGAAGTACAATAGCTCTTTGGATGCATTTGCTCAAATTCTGAAGAACGAGGGCCCCAAATCATTGTTCAAGGGTGCTGGTGCCAACATCCTTCGTGCTGTTGCTGGTGCTGGTGTGCTTGCTGGTTATGACAAACTTCAGGTGATCGTTTTCGGAAAGAAATATGGCTCTGGTGGGGCTTAAATGACACAAATTTGTTTCTTTAGCAATAGATGGTGATGACAATCTTTTTGTTGTTTAGTTTGAGAATTTGTCCAACGCAAAGTTTTACTCATTTGAATAATTTAAATTAGGGAGTTTTGATCCCAAACATTGTTTCCCTTTGAAGGGTATTTTGTTTTGCAACCTTTTCATTGAAGAGGTTTGAAGTTTATGATGACGGATATTATATTATAGCTTTCGTGATACATTTTTTCCCATGTAGTCTGTCATGTCTTCTTCAAAATCTTGAACATCTCTTAACCTTGAGGGGTTGCTTAATTGGTCGTGCCTAGGGTTTGCTCCCCAATGGTCACCGGTTCGAGTCCCCTCAGGCTATTGAGGTGAGTACTCGACCGTAAACTTCAGGCCTTGTGGGATTAGTTGAGCTGTGAGCAAGTTGGTTCGGACACTCACTATTATTAATAAAAGAAGAATCTTGAACATCTCTTGTTTTAACTTTTATGAGATGTTATTAGAAACATGAAAACATAGTGTTATATCATATGTATTGATGATGTTTGGTATTACACATGATTCCGTAAGTCCTTTAATTTGTTTTTATATTATTCTCAGGGTCGAACCCTGTTGGATACTTAAACCTACTCTTCCTTTTCTTCTTCCCGTTCTCTTTACTCTCCACCTCATTCGCTTCAGCAACTCTTACAGTAGGATCACTCTTGACTTGTTTAGCACCTGTTTTCGCCAAACTGACATCATAGCAATCAATCTGGGACCTGGGTAGTGGTGTCTTATAAGCAGCTGTCCCAAAAGTGCAACTAAAGCTTCAATATTTCCATAGCTTTACACTAGCACTGTGTGTATAGCGGCAGCCTCTTCCTTCCACGCCCGAGCTTGAAAGAGGTGACCTTCTGTATTAGGACATCAAGCTTATTGTCTTCAGTCAGGACATTAGATCACGCTTGGATAGCAGAATCTAACATGGTCTCACCACCAACAACATCTTCAGCACTGCAGAATCTAACTTGGCATCAGCACCATCAATATCTCAAGCACGTTCTTTGAGAGAGACCAGGTTGGCAACTGTTCTGTGCTTGTGTAGGATTATCGGGTACTTTGATCACAGTATGGCTTCAGCAACAAAATTTATCGTTGGAAGTCTATCTTGGACTTATGAAGTTTTTTATAAATGTTCACACAATCATCCATTTTTCCAAACGAATGCGATTCTAACATCATAATTTCAGAGTTCTCTTCTTGCCCTTTCAATTACTCCAAATCTTTATCCAACTTATTTTGCTGATACTAGTATGCCTATTTAGAGAACTGTTAAAAAAAAAAAAAGAGCACGCCTAGAAAACTTGCATCAAAAAGCACTAAATAATTAGCAATTAGAGGTTCGCCATCTATTGTTATTATTAATTTATTATATTATTTCACTAACAATTTTTCCAGTCATATATTGGTCATCCCAACAGGCTATGATCAATGCCTCGAGCATTATTCCACCAGTCAACATACATCTAGAAAATTGTATAGTTGATAATTTTATGAGAAATATACAAAATTTTGAAAAAAAAACATAGAATTAGAGAGTGAATTATAACTCCTCCATCGTTCACGTATATGTTACATGCATACTTAGACAAAGACATTAGGGGCAGACTGCGGCTCCAAGAGGAGGGGGTGGGGCGAGGGGCAACGATATAAGTCAAAATATGAACAATGTTTGGGATTAGGAGAAACACAAATGACGAGAATGTAGTAGTAAACTCTAGAATACATTATTCAAGATTACCCTTCAAAAGACACATGCAATGTATTTATAGGCAAAGGAGTTATAGACAAGGTCTTTTGAATGCTAACACGTGGTGTCATCCCAACAATTCACATGTCAGCTCAATAATGTCACATACTAGCCACCATAGGTCATGGACCTTCCAAACCATGCCCCAGGTAAATTAGTAGAGATGTGATTGTAATTCGTCTTTGCAAAGATATCACATTAATCAATTCACACTTTCAAGGTACAACTTGTATAAAACATAACGAGTTGGACCTCATTCGTATCAAGCTAAATAGGCCCATTGGTGAGGCCATGGTTGGGTCACTCCTTCATGCTTCGGATTGAAGATGCGACATAGTTGCTGTAGGTTGCATTGACTTGACAGAGGAATATGGCGAAGCATTGGGCTGTGTTCCTATTGCTTCAAATGAAAGGATATATGAAACAATGAGACGATGGCTTTATCACCTCGGACGAAAGAGCAAGATAACCTTATAGAGGAGGCGATGCTGACAGAATGCTGCTACTTATATGACATTTTGCTTAGCCGTTTAACCTGTCACATAGAGATATACCATTCTCTCTAAAATATTGCAAGATATATAGCTTAGCCTATGTTTGGCCCCTATTTTTTCAAAAATTCATTTTTCTAAAACTCATTTTCCCATAAAATAATATTAAACGAAAATTGAAATTTTTTCCTTATTTTTCAACCATATATTAAAAAATAAAAAAGGAAAAAAAGCTATTTCAAAATACATTTTCCAAAATTACATTTTAAAGGAGCCCAAACAAGGACTTGTATCACAATGTACCTTGCTCAGTGCTGGTTTTACTTGTAACTTGGTTCACGTACTCTATAATAAACCAAAATCACAAAAACCAGTTCAATTAAACCTTAAGGATTTTTTAAAAAATTGTTTATAAATTCGAGACGAACCACTTTTTTAACCCCTCGTTCTTGGAGACACTTTCTCACATTTTCTGATTATATCACATACATTTCTTTCAAAAATATTACTAATTTCTCCCATTTTCAATTTTGAGTATCATATTCACCACTACCATCTTTTAAGACTATTAGTGACTAAATATAAACTGTTAATACCTAAATTATCCTTGAGAATACGTACTAGATTGTATAGAGTTTTATATATTGCTCTCAAGGGCAATTTATATATTAATAATTTATATATAATCATTAATTAGTCTTAAAGGAGTCAGTGATGTCTATGATACTCAAAATTGGAAATATGGGAGACAAGTGATATTTTTGAAGCGTAAAGTGGTGTATGATATTGTAAAACTGTGGACAGATTAAAAACTTTTCACCGTGATAAGAGAACTTTAGTTATAGATCTTTGAATTTATAACTGTTTTATAGAACTACAACTAAAGTTCTCTTACCACGTCAACGATGGAAAGTAGAAATCAGAACTGTATATATGATATTGTCTCTTTTTTTTTTTAGTTGTGTTTTGTTTAAAAGAGTGATGAAAAGTCAATTCTCCACTACTAAAAATAGTATTTGAGTTCAATGGGATCAAATTGCAAGCACGTTTACACTTTTTTTTTTTTTGGTTACTTATAAGTCAGGAGGAGATAAAAATACTAGTCATTTCCTTCTCTCCTATGGTCCGTTTGATTTCAAGAGTGAAAATTGGGTAGAAAGAAAATGAATTCCAAGGAATTAAATTGTCTAGAATTTTTTTCTGAAAATTGTCAATAAATTGTATTTGATTAGTATAATTTTTCATGTAGAAAATATTGAAATTTTAGATCTTTTGATATTTATTTGACTTTTTTTTACATGAAAATTGTCCGGGAAAATTATTTTTACAATTGGGGATAAAATTTATTTCCATTGAAAAAAAAGGAGATAAAAATACTAGTCATTTCCTTCTCTCCTATGGTCCTTTGATTTCAAGAGTGAAATTTGGGTAGAAAGAAAATGAATTCCAAGGAATTAAATTGTCTAGAATTTTTTTTTCTGAAAATTGTCAATAAATTGTGTTTGATTAGTATAATTTTTCATGTAGAAAATATTGAAATTTTGAATCTTTTGATATTCGTTTGACTTTGTTTTACATGAAAATTGTCCGGAAAAATTATTTTTATAATTGGGGATAAAATTTATTTCCATTAAAAAAAAAAAAAATTGGAAAACCAAAAACACCAAATAGGTGGGAAAGCAAATTCAAGGAAAATCTGGAAAATGAGGTCAAGTTGAAAAATCAATTGCATAGAAAATTTTGACTATCAAATAGCCAAAAAGATGGAAAATATAAAATATTTTCCAATTTACATGAAAAATTTTACATATCAAACATGGTCTTATTGTTTTTTAGTGCGTTTATAAACAAACACATCCCACTAAAGTCGAAGTTCATAAAAATACATTTTAAAATAGTGATTTTAGGATAATGTGTGGTAAAATATGAATGAGAAATTTTTGAGTAAAATTATTTACTAAAAATCACTTTTAAAAAATTATGATTAAAGCCCAAAGCTTGGTACTGATGGTTGAAAAGAAAGTATACAAAGTCGAGATAATAAAAGCAATTAACCTATTTGTAGGGGGTTGGGGGGGGGGGGGGGCAACCCCCCTACCGGCCCCCTCAGAATAGAAAGAAAGTATACAAAGTCGAGATAATAAAAGCAATTAACCTATTTGTAGGGGGTTGGGGGGGGGGGGGAGTCAACCCCCCTACTGGCCCCCTCAGAATAGGGGGAGCCCGGTACAACTAGCCTAGTCCTAATAAAAGGGACACAGAAATCCCAGATCCCAAAACTCACGAGCCACTGTCACTCTTTCAAGTTGCAACTCGTCTTCTCGATGCCTCCTTCAACTATGTCTCGTGAGTGCAATGAGAATCTTGCTAAGTCAATTGAAGAAAGGAAATCTGTCAAGCATGCATCCCAATCACAGAAAGAAATAGGAGGTGATTTTCCACTACACCAGTAGCAATTTTAATCTGGTTTTTCAAGATTTTCATTTTTATTTCTTTGATTTCGTTCTTTAGCGCGAGATTTGCAGGTAGTGAAGTGGGTTGCTCAGGATTTTCAATTTTTTAAAATTAATTTATTTATTTTTTGCGTAAAAGTTCCAGGCAGTGAAGTGGGTCGCTCAAGTTCAAATCTCTGGTTGGCTCAAGATCCTAGCAAGAGATGGGGTGAATTGTTTTTCCTTATCTACACTCCCTTTTGGCTCGCTCTCTGCCTTGGCATTATCGTTCCTTACAAGCTTTACGAGGTCTTTTTTATACTCGACTACACATTACACTCACATGACTCTAAATGAATTATACATACATGCACAGTCAATTATCTCTTGTAGTAAGAGAAGGCGAAGCTGATTAGATTAGTAATCCCGTTAAGCAATTGGAGGCTTGATTATGATGTCATGGTGAAAAAAAGGGCTAATTTGATTAAGGCCTTTTCAGAAAGAATTGTTGTTATGCTAAAATTACAACGAAGTTTGAATTCTTGTTCCAAAACGAAGAAAGGAAAGAAAGAGAAGCTTTCTGTTTTTGTGAAGCATATAAAAATTGGGGATGGATCATGAAAAGTGAAGGGCACGATGATATAAATATATGCACGTGCACACTGATGCAAATATTTATATTTAGGTTTTGCCAACCAAATAATTGGCTATGGCGAGTTAGAATGATTACCTTACTAACCTACCCTGTTTGGCGTTACAGAAATTTGAAATTCTATTCTGCTTACTGTTGAATTAATGTTTTCTATAATCTTTCAGAAATAAAAAAAATTATGAAGAGTAAATATTAGTTATAAATTTCCTTTTCCGTTGCATTGGCTCTGTAATAAGGAGCTGAGCTATTCTAGAGATGTATTTGTTTCCCTACTTGGTTTGTGATGAAAATTTCTCTAACCTGAGAACTTGGTGTGGCTCATAGAAGATCTCTTCCTACACGCTGCCTCCTGTAAAACAATTCTCCGGGTTCTCCCCATTGAAGGCTGTATGATGTTTATGTTAGCACGCAAAAAGAAGAATGATGGTAAAGGCTAAATAAAACAAGTTGGTGATCCTATCTACCTATGGTATCTATATCAATAATTACCAAGTAAACCTCCTTAAACTTGATTACTCCTCAAGTTAGGATTGGGCTTTCTGCGTAATCACACTTCTTGACGAAAACATTTTTTTTTCCTTCTGGTTCCCTAGCCATCATGTTTGACTATTTGCCAGTTTTTCCAAGGAAATAAGTAAAACCAGGAACTTGGAAGGAACTTGTGATGAGTTGGTTTTTTATAGGATGATTGAGTGCTGCCAAATCTTAAGCACCAACGAGATGGTATTCTCTGAGATTACTTTTGAGAAAAATTATCTCTGTTGAGAAGGATGCATGTGCGGAAACATAAGTGACTAACCTAGAATCCTAAGAAAGTTTAGTTCCATTTAGTAGGTTACTATCGATGATAGATTCTGTAAGGTGCTGAGATATGACCATCTAACTGACCTTGTTCTTTCTCAGCCGTTATTCTCCTAATCTCCTTTTCACATGCCATCTGCAATGTCAGATCGCTGGGGATGCCCTGAACACCCTCATCATACAGGACAGCGCCAGTCAGAAGAGATCTTGTAGCCAGACCATGTTCTGAGTTTAGATGAATTTCATACTCCTGATGATGGATGATTTCTCAATCAACAAACTGAAAACTGGATTCAATTGATGATTTAGAGGTTATGGTAGTATATTGTTTTTTTAAGCTGATAGTGTATGGAATAGCATTGTCACCGTTAAATTCTCTTTCAACCATTTTATATCCTGGCCTTGTTGGAGTAAAGAGTAAATCTGGCACTGTGTAATTCTTGTTAGGAGTTGCAAATTTTGATTACCAAATACTAGATGCACAAGTTACTCTTTCGCCTTATATTCTCACCCGTAACATAATATAGAGCAATAAAAGCTGACTTTAATTTTGAAACAGTTGCATCTTTATCATTAGTCCTTTACAATTTTTCTTAACTGTCTTTGTATTTGTATATAGACATGGATGTTGAAGTCATCTTCTTGTTCTACATTCCTGCATGTGTGCAAGATGCTAATTTGACTTGGAGTTCTTTTTGTCAGAGTTTCACAGAATGGGAGTATCTGTTTCTGGGACTTGTTTCGGCACTCCCTGCTTTTATTGTACCAATGCTTCTGGTTGGAAAGGTGGATAGATCGATGTTTCTTCCCAATTTATTTGTATTTCATTTCAAGAATTGAATCCAAGCTGTTATGCCTCAATTTAATCTGAAAATAACAGGATTTTCTTTATAATGATGCATTGGATGATAAATGGTCATTTTCCCGTCCATATGATTATTTCTTCTTTTAATTTTCAGGCTGATAGCAGCATCTGTTGGAAGGATCGTTATTGGGTAAAGGTAAGTACTCTTGCATGGTAAATCTCCATCACCCATCTGTAAGCTTCTTGTGCTGCCAAAAAGCTACACTGATAACACTGCCAAACATGTAAAAAAAAAAGTATTGAGCTAACTTTTAAATTAGAGAAAAACACCATTCTACAAGCACAATTCCAGAATCTGTCTTCGTATCTGCATCAAAATTGAGACGTGCTTTCAGGTTCTTATGGAAAAAGAAAACTAACTTTTCCGTTTCTGAAGTTATGAACAAACTCTACTCTATATAGACTTGACACCATGTAATAAAAGATAAAGATTGGAAGTCCTAATTACAATAGGAATCATTTTATTTTTTGCACCGAAGTTAGTCGTTATCCGCATCATATAGCTTCAAATGCTATTTACTCACTACATCATGGTTCAACTTTTTGGACCGATGAAGTTATTGAATGGCAGTTCTTGGTGTTTTGCATTGACTGACTACAAAATTGTTGTTCTGGCAGGCTAATCTCTGGATCATTGTTTTCAGTTATGTTGGAAATTACTTTTGGACCCACTATTTTTTCACCGTCTTGGGTGCTTCTTACACCTTTCCCTCATGGAAGATGAATAATGTAAGCCAAAACACTATTTTATATTCATTTCCACTCATTTGTGATATTTCTCTGTTTCGTTTTCCTTTGAATGTGACTATGAAGTTAACTTTTTCAGGTACCACATACAACTTTCCTTCTCACGCACGTGTGCTTCTTGTTTTACCACGTTTCATCAAATATGACACTTCGTAGGCTTCAACATTCTATTGATCACTTGCCAGAGAAGACACAGTGGCTTTTTAAGGCCTCCTGGATTCTAGCCTTTTCATACTTTATAGCATATCTTGAGACCTTAGCTATTTCCAACGTAAGTAGTAAAGATATTGTGAAAAAAGAAGAATTCTTCACATCCGAGCGCCATTATTTTTATTATGTTCGTCTTAGTTGACTCTTTGACAATTTCTCCATTGGACTTGCATAAAGTAAGGCTGTTAATATCTTTTGTTTTGGTCTTCTGCAGTTTCCCTATTACGAGTTTGTGGACCGGGATTCCATGTATAAAGTTGGCTCCTTGTTTTACGCAATTTATTTTATGGTCAGCTTCCCTATGTTTTTAAGGTAGGTAACTATATTCACAAACCACCCCCACTGTCAAAAAAGAAAAAATCTGTTCATATTATCTGTCACGATGTCGTATTATACTGTTTCAGGCATTATGCATGGACGTTTGCTATGTCTGTGACTTCGGGTGATAGAGTTAACACCATAACAGTGCCTCTTTGTTGTTTTGTTGTTGAACCAGAGCAAATATTCACAAAAAATGAGATTCAAATAAATAAATTAGCAGTACTAGGAGAAAGTAGAAGTGTTGGGTTTGGCCGGGATTATTTAGGAACTGATGGACAAGATGATGTCAAAATACTACATCCTTTTGGGTCTTATGAGTGGTTTTCAATGGGAGACGAAGAAGTTAATGTAAAGCGCGACTGAGAAAAATGGAATATCGACGAAATTACTTGAAGATTTTCGAGAGGATGAATTAAGTAGGATTACACAATCGCATTACATATGAACCAAGTTAAGACCGCTTCCTAGCACAAAGTGATGGATGCAAAAATATTCACTTTCATCGAAATAAATAGATGAGTAAAGGTTAAAATCTTTGTATTTTTAGAAGTATTATGCATGAAAGATGAGCTTCCATATATTATATTGCTTATATTGAGCAGCACAAGAACACAATCTTGTTTTGTCGCTGGCATTTGCTGATACATACATACATATATACATATAGTAGTGTGCTGCTAGAGTTCCTTTTCTCGTGTTTACGAGGAAATTCTTTAATGAAAAAGAATCGTGTATTCAACCAATTAATCCCAACTAATGATTAGCATATGAATATCTTGTACTGTGGTGGCTACATCGTGTTTTAATGACATGTTTGACATGCTGAATTGAACAATACTAAACAGTATTATGAAAAAAAAATAATAATAAAAAAATACATACATACATATATACATATAGTAGTGTGCTGCTAGAGTTCCTTTTCTCGTGTTTACGAGGAAATTCTTTAATGAAAAAGAATCGTGTATTCAACCAATTAATCCCAACTAATGATTAGTATATGAATATCTTGTACTGTGGTGGCTACATCGTGTTTTAATGACATGTTTGACATGCTGAATTGAACAATACTAGACAGTATTATGAAAAAAAAAAAAAAAAAAGTATATATATATATGATCATCGTTATATCCATCACACTATCTAGTCTTGTCCGTGTATCAGACATGCCTTAATTATATTGCTGTTTTACTGATGGGTGTTATTCTCAATGCATAGGATTGATGAGAAACCAGACAAGCAATGGAACTTGTCCCGAGTGGCCATAGATGCTTTAGGTGCTGCAATGCTCGTCACTATTATACTCGACTGGTGGCGCATTTTTCTTGGCCCTATTGTTCCTATTCCAGGTTCCAAGCAATGCCTTCAACCTGGATTGCCATGGTTTCCCAGAAATGCCTAGGTTGATTTCACAGGTCTGCACAAGCCAGTAAAAATGGAAGATCACATCTCCCCTTGTTCAATTAATTTCAGATGTGTTTTGATTGGTTCGTGTTGTAACTTTAGTCGAGCATCCCTATCAGCATAGATGCATGATCTAGATGTACCCTCTGTGCATGTGTGGTACACCGTATAGGACAATGATTGA
Source organism: Fraxinus anomala (assembly GCA_903798345.1). NCBI lineage: Eukaryota > Viridiplantae > Streptophyta > Magnoliopsida > Lamiales > Oleaceae > Fraxinus > Fraxinus anomala. The sequence goes on from CAIGRN010120186.1 coordinate 20,073, forward strand.
ACAGTGTAATGAACAAAATTTCAACTTTTCTTCGTACAAAATATGCTATTTTGTGTGACTGATCTTTTCAATGGATATTGTTTTTTCAACAAGGCAACTTAGAATCACTTATTACTGCACTATAGTCATTGCAGTACTCAAGGGCACAACTTTGGGTTGTTAATGCACATGGTTATTGAGCCCCTATTTGGTGGGCATTTTTTGGAATAACATTGTTTCAAATAGTGAATTTTTGGAGAATATATGGTTAAAAAGTATAGAAAAATTTTGGGTTTACGCGTAAAATATTTTATTGATTGAATGTGTAGTTGAAAATGAGCATGTAGATAAAAAAATTTTGAAAAAATGAGAGACAAACAGTGGCTGAATATCTTATACTATCTCAGTCTCGATCAGGTTTTTACAATTGCAGTTTGGCAATGGAAATTAATGGAGATGGCCTCGAAATAAGATGAACTCAATTTGATGGCTAGGCAGTTTGCTGCCTTCTACCCAGATAGGATGTGCATTGGATCAGCGTGAGATTGCGAGTATGAAAGATAAATCAAAGCTCGGGAATCAAATCAAGATAAAGGTAAAATAAAAGATTTATCACGAAGAATTTAATAACAGAAGGTGTCAAGCTTAGTTAATAATTAGATGGGTATAAAAAAATCTAAGTTATTTAACCATATTTCGTGAAGCTAGGAAGAAAAAAAAAAAAAACTTAAAAAAGCAATTATACACTTGTCTTTAAACTTAGACCAACACGCTTATGAGTTGTGTTGTATTTTTCTTTATTGTTTGTAAAAATTTCCACTTGTACTCCATATCAGATTGGCTGGGAATTCTAAGGTTCTAAATGATCTTATGATCCCTTCACATTTACATGATTGGCGTTTTGCAATTTGCATAAAAGTGAACAACCTTTTCCTTTATGTCATTTTCCCATTGATGTGAAATCTTTGCTCGTCAATATATTTCCGTGAATTGGATTCTTCTTCGCTTCATTAATATCTCAACTTTATATAAAGACAAACTTAAAAGTGTTTGTCCTTAAAATTAAGGTTACTTTTATCCAAAGTAGTAAATTGTGTTAGCATAAAAAAGTAATTTTGAAAATCGTGTTTAAGGGTCTTTTGATCGGCTATTGCTTATTGTAAAAGAGTTCGACTTTTTCTAATAACTCATTAGTCAGATAAAGAACTTTTGAAAAATTATCTTAAAAGTAACTTGTAACTATTCAAAAATTATGTCAAATATATCTTAAGTAACTTAAAAAAACACTTATAAGTAGGTTGGATATTTGGTCCTTGTTTTGGCAATTGGCAGCCACTGGTATATTTCAATTGCTTTTGGTGGAGGCGTAGGGTCTCTTGAATTCGACATTTGGACCTAAGAAAAAGGCAGTTTCAGGGGTTTAAAACAAAATGTTCTTCTACTCTCCTCGCCTTAAGATTCAGTTTTTGTCTTCACGTTGTCAATTATTGTTTTTGCAAGCATGGTCCTGTGGTCCGTATTGAATACAAATATTTCAAAGTTTCCCCGTCGGTCTTTTTTAGTATTTTGACTCAATTTCCATCATATATTTTTCAATAATATAATATTACATGCAAATTCAAATTTATTTTTTAGCTACACATATTTTTCATCAATACACTATTCAAAAATACATTTTTTTAAACAAAAATGGGGCTCAAAAAAAGCATTAATTTTTTTTTTCTAAATTAACTCATAATAGAAAAGAAAAGTACGTTGGCTTAGAGCCCATTTGAGCCCCACTTTTTCGTAAGAATGCATTTTGGAATAGTAAATTGATGAAGAATTTGTAGTGGAAAAATAAAAAATAAAAAAATTGGATTTATTTGTAATATTATATTAAAGAACGTATGATTGAAAAAAAAATATATATATATATATTTTGAAAATAAGGAGAATCAAACAAGGCTTTAAGTAGTACCCAAGTATACGTTTTTTCGTTGATAATAATATAGGTTTAGGGAGTTGAGCGTTCGAGATACGTTAGTGACGCGGATGAATCAAGATTAAAATCAATGGACCTGGTTGCAAAATACAAAATTATTGCCAATGATAGTTTGTGGGCAATAGTAATAAGCAACTCTAGGTTTGACACGTGGACCAACCTGGTGTACTGACCACCAGGCACCACCACAAGAACTCCAATTCCTGCAGACTGTTAAGACGGATTTCTCTAAGCCAAACAAACAATCAACCACGCTTGGTCACAGCGTACATTTCATCATGTGTCAAATTATCATTTGTCAATTTAAGAAAATAGATTTTTCACTAATCACATTTTGTCAACAAGATGATGTACACTATGATATACTAAAATCTATTTTTTATTTTAAACTTTCAAATGGTAACTTGATACGTGACGAAATATACACCATCATGTATCCCAAGCATGATTGAGCAAACGAACCCCCACATGTCCTATTCCAGAAGCCAGCCATATATTCCAATCCCCATCTCCTCCGTCGATCATAATCCTACGCCCAATATGCACACTCTTATTTTCAAATTTGAGAAATTTCACTATTGGTCCCTCAGCTACTTATTGAGTATAAATTTTAGAAATAAGCAAATTAATCTTCAATCTTTCGTGCTAGCAACGTGTAAATTGCCGATAAGAGACTGCTTGATGTATAACTATAATGAAATCATGTTTATTTTCAAATTTGGATTGGTGTTTAAAGTGAAACATATTTTTAGGAAGAGTGAGTGATAATTTAACATATATTTTGGATCCCTTTTATACCTGTAAACTTACTATTTTTACTGATCGTTC
>CAIGRN010120198.1:0-18702 GCA_903798345.1 Fraxinus anomala
TGTTTACACATCTGCCAGCGTGGCGCATCTGCCACCGTGACAATTATCGAAGCCTTAAAATTTTGACGAGGTGGTAACGGTGGTAACAGACAAGTTGCAGACAAGAGATCTGTAAATGTAAAATTAAGCAACGGCTTTTCAAAGATTAGAATTAGGACAAATGTTGCTTGCTTAACATCAGTTCTTCTTTACAAGTATTCTGTTTCACTGCCTAATTTCCTTCGACATCCAAAGGCTAAAAAGAGCATAACCACAAACAGACAAACCATTGAGAGGGTAAGAGACAGAGTCTCCTATACTTATGAGATTTTCTTTAAAGAAGGCTAGATTTCCGACAGAGTCGTCGCCAATGGACAGCCGACGGTGCCATCTCCGACAACGATGTAATCGTAGTAATCTTCAGTAGGGAAATCTGTGCATTTGATACAAACCCCACATAAATTGGACCTAAAAAACACAAAACAAAAGAGAAAGATTTGCATTAATTGGGGTAGAGAGATGAGAGAGGTAGTAAACATGAAAGTTCAAATGAGCTAAGAAAATAGGGGTTTTCTGCCATTATTGGGTTAAGAAGTTAAATCTCATGAAAATGGGTTGAGTTGTCAAGATTTAACAAAATATAATTGCCATGTGTGAATTACTGTTTTTCACGTCAATTTTCCGTCCATTTGGAGAGATGGGAGTTAAATGGGTGATGGATGGATGATTATATGAAAAGATGAGTGAGTATTGGATAACCTATTAAAAATGAATGACTAAGTAGTAAGAATACTAAAGTTCTTGATTAAATGTACTCCTTGTAGATATCTAATTTTATTTCTCTTCTTTGCACTTACCATGTTTCTTTTGTGATATGTCATGTTTGGTAATTTGAAAAATTACTATAAGTAATTACTGAAAATTTTGATTTACAATTCGAAGGGGTTTTTAAACATTGGCCAGGTACAAAATTAACTATTTGACAATTCAAGTTGGACATTTTAAATACAATATTTATTCATAGGTTCATATTAATGCAAAGTCATGCTTATTGGCCTTAAAGCTAAGATGGTTGGGCAAGCTAAATATGGGATCAATTCAGCCTCCGTTTGTTTCTCGTTTTTTATCCATAAAAATGAAAAATATGACCTTTATTTATCACATCAAGCCATCAATTTTGAATTTTAATCTTTTATATAAGGTCCAATGACGACTATATTTTTCATTTTCATTTTACAATAATGAGAATCAAATGGAGCCTTATTAACTATTAGAAGAACCAATCCAATTTTCTACAATGAGTTTCAAAGGTGGCTGCTTTCGTCAGGTCAATCAGTAAGTTTTAACAAGAAAGCAAAATTTATTCTGCATTGTTTCCTAAAAGCATTGATGAGAGATTAATCATCAAGTTTAGACTTTAAACATCATTGCATGACTGTGATAGTTATCTACTGCAATGAGGATGACTGTTACGATCTCTTAGGGTACCGTCCGCAGTTTCTCCTTTCCCTCCTCCAAGTCATTCATTTCCTTGCTACAGTATTTCAATTTTTTGATTTTGATATTGAAGCGTCTCTCAAAATGCGAATACCTCGGAGATGAAGAAAGCTTATTACAAGCTTTCTCTTAAATAGTAAGTTATGCCCATTTTTTAAAGATATTTTATTTCTTTATTGTTTTGTTAAATATTGTTTTTTTTTTTATTTCTTAGGTGTCGTCATTCGGATAAAAATCCTGATCCGGAATCAAAGTAGTTCGTGAAAATTGCTAATGCTTATGAGGTAATTGTTTACTTATTTTATTCAAGCAATTGATATCATTATTTTTTTTAAGGTAAATTTATGCATTTACATTGCAATCAATGCGGATGTTGATTCATTGACCACGATTTGCTTACTACTTCATTCGATAAAGTTGTGACGATGAATTACTTGATTTCAGACAAAATGTAATGTTTCCACTGTGGTAGACTTAGATGATAAAATTGTTTGTAGTACAGAAAAACTAGCGTAAATCTTTTGTCATATTTCTACTTCAAATATTGATACTTCAAGATTGAAGTGTTTTTGGTAATTTTGTTGTTATATTGTGCTGATGATAAAGTTGTGGCTATAAATCATTTGATTTAAGGTTAAATGTAGGGTTTCTATTGTGGTAGCATACATGACAAAATTATTGCAGTACAGAAAAATGATGTTAATCTTTTATGAAATTTCTAATTCAAATATTGATTATTTGAAGATTCAAGTGTTTCTGAAAAAATTAGTTCTCTTATTATCATGTTGATGATAAAGTTGTGGTGGTAAAATGTTGAGTTCCCATTGTGGTAGACTAGACGATAAAATTGCTGTTGTACAAAAAAAATGATGTAAATCTTTTGTCAAATTTCTAATTCAAATATTGACATCTCCAAGATTCAAATCATGGTGTTAAATTATAAGACCAATCACGTGATGTTATTTTATCACGGTGACTAGTATAAATAACTTCCTTAATAATTGTAGATTTTGAAAGATGAAGCTACAAGGGAGTAGTACGATTATGCAATTGCACACCCGGAGGAGGTTTGTATAGTTGATGATTGTGCCTACATTTTGTATTATACATGCTAAGAGTCACTTGTAGTTTTCACTTTTATTTTAGTGAGGAAATATATAAATTTGTTTGTCAACGCTATGCCTTTTCATATTTGTGACATTCTCTTCGTAAATAAAAAATCAAATTATCTAGATCTTGAAATACTATTCCCATAACTCACTTGTAAATGAGGCATCTGACTTGATGATGAATGATGCTCTGCATAAATTATTATTATTTTTCTACATTTGTGTTACATTTGTCGTGATTAATAACTGTGCTGTGATTGTTGCGTCCGTTGGAGATTCTCGGTGCATATTGAATGCGAAGGGGTATTGTTTCACTCTTGATGGTTGACCATCATCTAGAAAAAAACACAGAAGAATGGGAGCATGTAACTGCAAATGGTGGTGAAGTAGGGAAGCTATTGTTTATGGGGGGCTACATGGTAAGATCAATTTTATTTTTTTTTCCTTTTCCCATTTATTTTGTTGGGGATACTTGTCATTTTGAGACATAAAAACTAAAATTTTTTTGTATGGTCTATAGGTTGAGCCACTATGTTGCTAGCCTGGTGGACTGTGCCTTTTGATGTCAAAACAAACACCTAAAGCCAAAAAAAAAAAAAAACAGTACACCTAGTTATTTCCGATAACTCCAAAATTACATATTTTCATTTCAATCTGAAACCTTCATTCCTTGTGCACATAATGCATACTAATTCCTTCTTATTCCTTTCTTATATTTGCTATTTCGGACTGTGAATGGGTAAGCATGCTGGACAGATTATCATGCTATTCCCACTACTGTTCCTTGATGGTTACTCGGACTACAATCAGATTGCAATAGCACCAAACGATCAGGAAAATATAACATTCACTTGCCCTTATGGGACTTTTGCCTACAAACGGATACCATTCGGGTTATGCAATGCACCAGCCACTTTTTAAAGTTGCATGATGTCGATCTTTGCAAACATGGTAGAGGACATAATGGAGGTATTTATGGATGATTTTTCTATATTTGGTACTTCTTTGATAACTGCCTTCACAATCTCTTCTTAGTGTTGCAACGTTGTAAAGAAAAGAGCTTAGTTCTCAATTAGGAAAAATGTCATTTTATGGAACAAGAAGGGATTGTACTAGGTCACCATTTTTCAGCAAGGGGACTTGAAGTTGACAGGGCTAAAATTGATACAATAGCAAAACTACCACCACCTACCAATGTCAAAGGCATTCGGAGTTTCTTGGGGCACGCTAGATTTTACAGGAGATTCATTTAAGATTTCTCAAAGGTAGCTAACCCTCTATGCAACCTTTTGGAGAAGGACACTATATTCGTATTTGATAAAGACTATTTGAAAGCATTTGAAGCAATAAAGGAGAAATTAGTTATAGCTCCAGTATGGTAACGCCAGATTGGGATCAACAATTTGAAGTCATGTGTGATGCTAGCGACTACGTAGTTGGGGCAGTACTAGGACAAAGGCGTGAAAAGATATTCCGAGCAATTTACTATGCTAGCAAGACCCTGAATGTAGCTCAACTGAATTACACCACAACAGAGAAAGAAATGTTGGCAGTGGTCTTTGTATGTGACAAATTCAGATCATATCTCATTGGCACCAAGGTAATCATTTTCACAGATCATGCTGCAATCTGATATCTATTTGAAAAGAAAGATGTCAAGCCACGTTTAATCGGGTGGGTCTTGCTATTACAAGAGTTTGATGTAGAGATTCGGGACAAGAAAGGTAGTGAGAATTTCGTTGTAGATCATCTATCACGGTTAGAGAATTAAAAGGTGGTGAATTATAGTCAAATTCTAGAAACTTTTCATGACGAGCTTCTTTTAGTAGTTTCATCAACAACCCCATGGTATGCAGATTTTGTTAACTATGTAACATGTGGAAAAATGCCACCTGATTTGACTTCCCATCAAAAGAAGAAATTCCTACATGATGTCAAGTCATATTTGTGGGATGATCCACTACTTTTCAAGAGATGCGCTGATAGAATAATCAGGAAGTGTGTCCCTATGGAAGAAACATAAACAATCATGGAGCATTATCATTCATCACCTTATGGAGGTCATTTCGGTCCTATTCGTACTACCTCCAAGGTATTACAATCTGGATTTTACTGGCCAACCTTGTTCAAGGACTGTTATCATTTTGTGAAGACATGTGATCGTTGTCAGCACACTGGGAGCATCTCGAGGCATCACAAACTCCTGTTAACCAATATACATGACGTAAAACTATTTGATATATGGGGTATAGATTACATGGGTCCTTTTCCTGCATCCTTCATCCAGGTATATATTCTTCTTGCAATAGACTATGTATCCAAATGGGTTGAAGCCATTGCTACACCAACTAATGATGCAAAGGTAGTTTTAAAGTTTCTACGGAAAAATATTTTCACTCGGTTTGATATGTCTAGGGCAATAGTAAGTGATAAAGGTACGCATTTCTGTACTAAACTTTTCAATTTCCTTTTGGTTAAATACAATGTCGGCACAATTTGCACTTGGCTATCACCTCTAATCAAATGGGCAAGTAGAGGTATCCAACAGAGAGCTTAAATAAATTTTGGAAAAGACAATGAACACCAACCGCAAGGACTGGTCTCACAAGCTAGATGATGCTATTTGGGCATATCGAACAACGTTTAAAACACCAATTGGAATGTCACCCTGCCATCTGGTATTCATAAAGGCTTGTCATCTGCCAGTTGAACTAGAGCATCAACCTTATTAGGCTGTGAAGAAGTTAAACTTGGACATAAACTTATCTGGTCCACAACGCTTGTTGCAACTTGACGAGTTAGAGGAGTTCCAGAATGATGCCTATGAGAATGCAAAGATATACAAAGAATGAACAAAGTTGTGGCATGACAAGAGGATCTTACGGAGGGACTTCAAACTAGGAGAAACAGATTCTTCTAATCAATTCTCGCTTGAAACTTTTTCTAGGCAAGCTGCGTTCATGGTGGTCGAGACCATTCGTAGTCCATAAGGTGTTCCCCTTTGGTTCAGTGGAATTAATAAGCAATGATGGAACCCTATTTAAGGCGAACGGTCAACGACTCAACATTATTACGGTGAAAAGGATCGAGATGTGGAAGAAATTGCCCTTGGAGAGTCAACTTATATTCACATCTTCGTCAAGCTAATGACGTAAAAGAAGCGCTTCTTGGGAGGTAACCCAAATTCTATACCTTTCTTTTAGTTTTCAATTCTTAAAATTTTCCTATTTTGGTAAGTTAGTAATGTGTGTTTTTTTCTAGGTACATTCTCAAATAAGGAGCATCGGACTTAGATGAGTATGGGGAAGGGACACGCAGTGAAGCTTGCAGGTAAAAAATATTTGTGAAAACTTTTTTTTACAATAAGTTGGGCACTACTGCGCTTATTTTTTTAAAAAAAAAAATTTAATAGAGTCGGATGCCACAGCGCCCATAATGGGCGTTGCAGCTCCCGATTTCCCAGAACAAAAAAAAAATGAGGGGACCCCACCTTTATTTATTTATTTTTTTCTTCCTTCTTCTCTCCTCTCTATTCCTATCCCCCCATCCCCATTACTCCTCTCTTCTCCTTCTTCTCCATTTGCCTTTTCATCTTCTTTAAGTTTCCTCTCTCTATCTCTAACTCTTTCTCTCTTCTCCTCACACCACACTTCCCCCCTTTACATAACTCTTATGCAACCACAGTTGTTTTCTTTTGCCCCTCTTCTCATTTACTCGATAGCTTCTTCCATGGCCGGTTTTTACACATTTGTTGGTGCATTTGGGTAAGTTCTTGGATGTTTGATGGTGTGTTGTCATTTAGGTTTTGGAGAATTGAGGGTTTGGTGTTTTAGTAGGGGTAGTGCTTACAAGGTGTTTGAGAAATTGCAGGAGTGACTTTTTGTATGCTATTGAGGTGCTTTCATTAAGGTTCTTGGATTATAGTTTGGAATTCGGTGTTTAGTGTTGTCCAACTTGGTAGAGGGGGATACCTTGGCTTGAATTGGGCGGTTTACTTCAGCTTGCCTTTGGTATTATTGAACACTATTGTGGATTTTTACAACATGCCTTCTCGGAAGAAAAATAAAACCACGACATCATCGTCTACCATTTCTTATGATCGGCGGCGTTTTGTGAGCCTCGAAGCGGAAGAACGTCTTAAATCGGAACTACATTCTGGAGTGAGATTTTAAACATTTATTTCTCGAGAAAATACAAAGTCTAGGATGGGACACTTTTGCTTTTCAACTCGGGGCGACTTCCATTCCTTTGGTGAAAGAGTTTTATGCAAATGCGAAGGAGCACGAAAACTTCAAGGTGTTTGTTCGGGGTCACTAGATCCGTTTTGATAGTGGTTCTATAAATTCCTTTTATCACACCCGGGATATTCCAGATGATGGTTACTCAAGGTTGCAGGATGAAGGGGTTGACTCACGACGGTACCGAATGGAAACGGAATGCAAGTGGGGTGACTAATTTTCCCATCTCTGACCTGACGAGTAATTGTAAAGTTTGGCATCATTTTATCTCCGCCAAACTGATCCCAAATAGCAACCTTAGTGAAGTGATGAAGAAACATGCTATATTGAATTATGCGATTCAGGAGTGATACTTAATCGACATTGGGAAGATTATTCAGAACAGTATCCTGAGCATCTTAACCGGGTTCGCTACTAGGAGATTGGGACGCCCTTCCTTAATCCATGATCTGTGTATACTTGGGGGTGTTACCACGCGTGAATCTTAAGAAGTGTTATACCCTAGGCCCACACTCACGAGGGATTTTTGGGGTAAGCTCGCGAGGTCTCGAGAGTTCTCTCATTAGGCACCACCGTCCCCATCGCCTCCTCAGGCTGGTGATGCTATATGGGACAACTTCGGTAGCTTGAGGCGATGGACTTGCGCGTGACTAATTAGGAGGGCGGAATGTAAGGGCAAGTGAATCGGTTGCAATCCTCCATTTATGCCTAGTTTCAATATCAGAACGCTTGCATTGCGGTCATGGCTTCTGTGCATCCTAATTTACATTCCCGCCATCGCCGTTGTTTCCATCTCATTTCCTGCATCCGGCTCCATCGGGTGACGACGAGGGTCTTTGATGTTCTCACTAAGGTATCTTTCCCTTTTATATCTTTTTCCATTGGGGACAATATGCTATTCAAGTTTGGGGGGATGATACTCTAATATAATTGTCATCTAATGGTTTATTCACTTGTGTGTGTGTGTTTAATTTATTTGCATTAATGTGACTTGTGTGGAAAAAAAGTTGTATGCCTGTGTGGGTTGGATAGTTTTGTTGGCAATGATGCATATAAAAAATGGCTTGGTTGTGAATTGTGAATAAGTTATGTGCTTGAGTGGAAGTCTTCCTTACCTTTGCAGAAAATAGTAACATAAATGCACATGAATTGAATACGACGTTGGATAAGAATAAGTTGAATCATAAATGACATAGGCTGAATTAACAACCTTAGAAGTTAATCCAGATAACCTATAACATTACCATACTTTTCAACCAAATTTAGATGTTTGGGTGGTTGAGTTGTTGTAGGGAAACTTGGAGATAAATGTGGATCCATGTATGATTCAGTTGTGTGGATTGTATGAGACCATTATGATGAAGATTCGGTGAAAACCCTAAGTTAGAGGTTGATCCTCGGGAATAAGTGTTTTATAAGGGGCATTGCACTAATCACTGCATAAAAGAAAAAAAAAACATGGTTGTGATGCCACTTTAAAAGATCCCTATGAGGACAACATTAACAATCTTATTGTGAAATGTCTCTTCGTAGCCTTTATAACTCAAGTGATTAAGTCTACAAGGGTTTAAAACTCGATGCCCTAAAGTCATCTGATTTGGAAGTCTCGACCTAAAACCCGCTACATGGATCATTTAGAAAGTTTAAGGGAGAGACGTCTACACATAGGATTTGTAAAAAAAGTATCTAAAAAAGCAGATGCATAAAACAGAAGACACACTACATGCCTTGATTAAGTCCTAAACACTTGTTTTAGAGGATTAAACCTTTGATAAGGGGTTAGTAACTTAGTTTATTCCTAGAGGTTGAAATAATCAAAAATAAGGAGAATCTTCATTTGTTGATATGTGAACTGCAATCAGTAACATCTACCAAACGAGAGGGAGTAAGGAGTAGTGACTTAATATCGAATCTTAGATTACACCCTCGGGGAAAAGAGTGAAAAGAAATTAAGTTTTGGGGTGTGTAAATCCCACGAGTGAAGTAATGAAATATTTGACTCTTAGGGTTGGGAATTGAATCGACTTCTAATTGCACAACGATGTATTTGATTCATCACACACACACACATTATGCGTTGGAAAGGCAAGAATATAGCTGTTGCACGATAACTTTGAAGTGATTCATGAATTCAATATTAAATCTTCAATGCTGAGCCATAAAAACAAGCTATCCAGCCAAATATACATTTGAATCTCTTGGTAGTGTGTTTCATTTGTGTGTTTGTGAGTCTTACTTGCATATTGTTTTGTGTTTGCTCAAGGACAAATAAAGAATTAAGTTTGGGGGTATTTGATGGATGTAAATCACTCATTAAATTAATATATTTAAAACATAGTTTTCGGCTTGTTCTTGAGCACTTATGAGTGTCTTGATGTATTTGTTCATGTTATTTTATAGTTTAAATACATTGGAGAAAATAGCGTATTTTTGGAGTTTGAGATGGAGTCACGTGTGATTATAAAAGTGGACTTAAAGAGGAGATGTAATAAGAAAAAAATGAAGAAAAAGAGGCAAAAATAGAAACTTGGGCGCTATCACACAAGAAGATGCAGCTCCGCCCACAGCGTCGCGTCCCGAGAAAGGAAAAAATTGTGCTTTTATAATTTTTTTCGGCCCGACCCAACTCCAATCCGTGTTATATCTTGAGAGGATATAAATACAAAGAAAAAGACCTAATGAAGGGGGAGAAAAAAGCGGCTTAAAAGACAAGGAAAATGAGGAATCATTGAGAGGAAATCATCAAAGAATTGGAGAAGAAATCAAGTGGCAAAACAATTTTTATCATCCTTTTCTTTTCCATGTTCTTTACTTTAGCATTTAATATGTCATTTTTAGTAATCATGAATTAATTTCAATATCTATGGGCTGATGTAACTAAACTTGATACATGTTAGGATTCTTTTATGGTTAATTAATTTGGTTTTTCCGTTAATTTATTTGTGTTAATTCTTGCGCATTGCTTTCAATTACCTGATCAATAATTGAATTATTTGATGTTTTAAATTTCCGTACTCGAGAGAGGAAAATTTAGGCGTGATCTAAGAATAACACAACCTAGGAAATTATAGGTTTCGAGAGAAATAATAATTTCTTTGAGGCTTATTCCATTTAAGAATCATGTTTTTGCAATTTCTGTAGCGTTAATTCGAAATAGAGATATTGGAATTAAAATATAAAAATAAGTTCTATTTAGCACTCGAGAGAGAGGGAATAGGATTTAACTTATGATTCTTGCCTATGAATTCAGGAAAAATTGATAGAAGTAACTATAGAAGTTGAAAACACTGTTGATAGTGAGGTGAAATCAATCCCTAGGTTTTCTAGCATTGATAATTCTCCTATAAATTATTTCCATTTCATTTGAGTTATTAAACATTCATATTATTTTAGGATAAAAATATTGAATTGAAATTTGATTCTTCTAGATAAAATAAAGGCTGATATAATTATAGAACTTGGTAGGAATTAAATTACAATTCCTGTGGGTTCGACACTTAACTCTATATTACAAAACTTGACACCGTACACTTGCTATGCCAATCACGGTATAGAAAATGTATGACACTATTCTTTGAGAGTTGGATCTTGCACACTCTGCGGTGAAGGTAAAATCTCTTTCTCTTGTTCTTTTCCCATGAATTTCTCTAATTTTTAGTGGTTTAGCTCCTATTAACCTCTATATGCAATTGATTCATATTTTTTTTCTGTCTAATTCTAACACTGATGTTATTTCTTGATTGCCTCTTTCACATATATGCTTTTGGGGATTCGATTGCAGTTAATGATTAAGCTAAGTTGAACTTAGAATGTTGAGGTCGGAGATGGAACAACATCTGTTATCATTCTTGGTAAAGATTGAGCTTACTTTTATTCACTTCGCATGGTCCGCATGTGATGTATGTAGGGGATCTGCTAATTTAGTTAAATAACCCGCAATTTTGATGCCTTCTGGTCTGGCTTTTGAATGGGTTTGAGTAGAGCCTAAGATAATTATACATGTTTGTGATAACTAATGTCAGTGGCATTTAACAAAGAGTAAATATTGCCACTTTTAGATCTTCACCTAGAAAAGGAACAACATTTTAATGGGATTGTAGAGTATCTGCATGAAGTATTGTAAAAACGAGGTGCTTTTCTAACATCATATTACAGAAAAGAGAATAAGAGAATAATTGGAAGAGAAGAAGAATTCTATTCAATCTGAAATGAATGATACAACAGTATATAAATACAAACTGAAAATGGAAATGGCGGGAAGAAGGGAAAGGCGGGAAAATTAGTTACAACTAAATTTAACAAATAAAATATCAAAACATCATATCAACGTGATCCTTTGACAGCTAATTCCAGCTAAATGATCGGTTTTGACACTCTCCCTCAAGATGGACTATGAAGATTCATTATAGCCATCTTGGACAGCAAATGCAGCAGTACAGACACAGGTAAAGGCTTTGTGAAAATGTCTGCAAGCTGGTGGTTTGTTCGAACAGGCAAGAGCTTGATTGTTCCTTCATTGATCTTGTCTCCCACAAAATGACAATCTATCTCTATATGTTTAGTGGGCTCGTGAAATATAGGATTAGTAGCTATATGGACTGCTGCCTGATTGTCACAGAAGATCAAAGCAGGTCCCTTGATGTCAACTTGAAAGTCATGAAGCAATTGATGTATCCACACTAGTTCACGTCAGTAGAAGCCAAAGCCCGGTACTCAGTTCTGCAGATGATCTAGATATGGTGGTCTGTTTCTTAGCTTTCCAAGACACCATAGAATCTCCAAGAAAAACACAGAACCCAGTAACGGATTTTCTTGAGTCCAAGCACGAACCCCAATCAGCATTAGCATAAGCACGCAACTGAAGAGATGAACTAGCTGAAAATAGGAGACCCTAGCCTGGAGTAGCTTTAATGTATTGTAGCAAATGATGGACTGCAGTTAAATGAGGCTTTCTAGGTTATGAGACAAATTTACTCAACTTATGAACCGCAAATGTGATATCTGGCCTGGATATAGTTAAGTATAATAAACGTCCAATCAACCTCCTATACATAGAGCCATCTTCCAATAACTCCCTCTCAAAGGAGTTCAGACGAACTTTGGGATCCATTGGCACCACAACAGGTTTGCAGCCAAAGAATCCTGTGTCTTCCAATAGCTGAAGAGCATAGTGCCTTTAGGATAGGACAATGCCACTTTGTGTTCTTACAATTTCTAACCCAAGGAAAAATTTGAGTTTACCAAGGTCCTTAAGTTTAAAATGGTTGTGAAGAAATGCCTTTAAATCATCAATAATGCCAGAATCTGATCATGTGATGACTATGTCATCAACATATACCAATAGAGCTACAAATTTATTTCCAGACCCCTTTGTGAAAAGAGAATAGTCAGATTTCGACTGATGAAAGCCATGAAGTATAAGGGCATGGGAGAACTTCGAAAACCACTGTCTTGAGGCCTGCTTTAAACCATAGATGGATATATACAGCCGACAAACCAAATGCTCCCCATGTCTGCCAGATGAATTTGGAGGTTTATAACCTAAAGGCAAGTCCATGTAAATTTCATCAAAGAGGTCACCGTGAAGGGAAGCGTTGTTCACGTCTAATTGAATGAGGTGCCAGTTATTCAAGGCTGCTATAGCTAACAAAAGTTTCACTGTCACCATCTTAGCAACTGGAGAGAATGTTTCCAAGAAGTCGATCCCTTCTTCCTAAGTGAATCCTTTTGCAACTAAGCGTGCTTTGTGTCGTTCAATGCTCCCATCAGATCTGTACTTGGTTTTATATATCCATTTGCAGCCTATAGTATACTTTCCTTTAGGTAGAGCAGTAATGGACCAAGTTTTGTTTAATTCCATAGCATCAAGTTCAGCAGCCATGGCCTCTCTCCAATGAGCCTCATGTACTGCTTGATGGTAGAATTGTGGTTCAAGATTTGAGGATATGTTCAAGATAAAGTTTTTATGTGAAGGAGAAAATTTTGAATAAGAAAGATAGTGCTTTAAAGGATAATGATGAAATGACAGAAGATGATGAATTTGATAGGAGATTACAATGAAATTCTTGTAGGTAAGAGGGGGTTTTGCTAGTTCTTAGAGATCTTCTGAGAGTAGGAGCTGAAGGAGGAGAATTGTGTAGCTCATCATGAAAGTTATGGCTTGAAGTACCATAATGATCGATGTTCTGAGATGAGATATTATCATGAATGGATATGTCATTATTAAGGTTAGGTGAAGAAACATCAGTAGAGTGATGTACATCAGCAGGCATAATAGTGGCAAGATTAGATAATATAAGGTTAGGAAAAGAGTCAATGACTTCAGGATACTTTGAGGCAGAATGGAAAGGAAAGATGTGTTCATGAAAAATCACATCTCTAAATATAAAAATACTTTTGGAAATGATATCATATAGTATGTATCCTTTTATACCAGGGTGATAGCCAATGAAAACACATGATTTAGCTCGAGGATGAAATTTCAAACGATGGGAGGTAATGGTAGATGCAAAGCATAGACTCCCAAAAACCTTAAGAAAGTTATAATCCACTGGCACATGATACAGCAATGTAAAAGGTGTTTTATTTTGGAGAATAGGTGAAGGAGTTCGATTTATCAAGTAAGTAGCTGTTAGAACACAATCTCCCCAGAATGATATTGGAACCTGTGATTGAAAAAAATAAGGCTCTTGCTACATTAAGCAAACGCTGATGCTTTCTTTCCACAACTGAGTTCTGTTCAGGACATTCAGGACAAGAAAACTGTTGAAGTACCCCCTTTTTACTAAAAAATTCTATGAACCGCAATTCGGGTGCATTATCAGACTTGAAGGCTTTAATAGTTTTTGTGAAATTGAGTTTCAATAAGGCTGAAGAACTTAGGGATGATATCAAGTACATCAGACTTCTGCTTCATCAGATAAACCCAAGTAAATCTAGTACAATCATCTACAATTGTAAGAAAAAATTTATTTCCATCACGAGTGGGAGAGAGACAGATATAACAAGGAGTGATGCTATTTTTGTTGCTTTTGAAATGTAGCTGATCTTTCAACATATCCAATCTCTTAAAAGACAAGTGTCCCAATCTATGGTGCCAAACATCAGAGGTCACCTTATTTATTACAGAACAAACATGACTATTAGCAGACTTAAAGATATTACAATCAACTGAATTACAATCAACCTTCATTACATCAGTTTCAACATTAATGATGTAAAGTCCATTGACCATATCGGCCCTGCCAATCATCCTCCAATTGCACAGATCCTAAATAGCACAATCATCAATGAAAATTCTGACACTTATATCTGAATCCTTGGTCAAAGAGCTAATAGATAACAAGTTAAACTTGAACTGAAGCACAAAAAGCACATTATGAAGAATCAGTTCAGAGTTGAGCTCAACAGTACCAATAAAATGAACAGATATTCTGATGTTATTAGGCAATGTGATATGAGCACCTTGTACTACTTTTAATGTTTTGAATGACTCTCGATTGAAACATACATGACCAGTAGCCCCAGAGTCTATAACCCAGTGTTTAGCAGAATTGAGTATCTCATTACTTGAAATAGATAAGCATATACCTGATACATTGTCTGATTTTGCAGTCTTGTCTCCTATTTTTGCAGCTGCAAGATGTGTCCTCAACATATTCATCAGGTTTTTGTACTGGCCAGGATTCAAAGTTTGTACAAAATTCTCAACATTACCAGCGGATTGGCCGGTAAATGAATCAGAAATTTGGTTAGTCACAGCATTTGACTTATAACCAGATTGATTATTAGAGTCTATCCTTTGCTTAGCTTTGTATCCAGGTGGATAACCATGAAGTTTATAGCATTTATCAACTTCATGGCCTCCATATCCACAATAAGTACAAATAGGTCTACTCTTTTGATTCATGTTATAGTACTACCCCATTGTTGGTTTTCTATTATCAGTTTTGGCATAAAATGCCAAGGAATCAGTGGTTCCAGCAGTCAAATTCACGCCCCTCTGTTGTTCTTGAGAGATAAGAGAAAACACTTTATTAATTGGGAAATTGGATCCATAAGCAATATTTGTCCCCTTACTTGAGTATAAGATTCATTCAATCCCATTAGGAAAGACATAACATATTCCATATGGTAGTGGTCCATTAACTTCTTGTTTCCCTCACAGACACACTTTCCACATGAGCAAGAAGGTCCGTAATTGCTAAGCTCTTCCCACACGATTTTCAGTTTAGTGAAATATACACTAGCTGACATTTGTC
The DNA here is from genome assembly GCA_903798345.1 of Fraxinus anomala. Classification (NCBI taxonomy): domain Eukaryota; kingdom Viridiplantae; phylum Streptophyta; class Magnoliopsida; order Lamiales; family Oleaceae; genus Fraxinus; species Fraxinus anomala. The sequence continues at coordinate 15,085 of CAIGRN010120198.1, forward strand.
CCTGCGTATGATTCATCAGATCACGCCTTAGCTGAAAGATTCGAGGGCCATTCCTCTGTTGAAATCGTTCCTTAAGATCAGTCCATATTTCATGTGCAGATTCAGAGTAGATCACACTTGCTGAAATATCTTTTGACACGGAGTTGAGGATCCATGAGATAACCATATTGTTATTGCGGATCCTGGAATTGAGGAGTTCAGCATTGTTTTCAGGCCAAGTGATAGAACCATCTATAAAACCAATCTTATTCTTCATTGATAATGCTATGAATATAGCTCGACTCCATGAAATGTAATTCTCACCTGTCAACTGTTGTGAAACAAGTATGAGACCAGGATTATCAGAATTATGAAGAAAAAATGGATTAGATCCATCCTCAGTGACGAAATGACTCATTGAAGATTTTGAAATCTGAATTGGATCAACTGGACCAGTTTCCATAATCAATCAGTAACAATCAAATGCGAAGCTAAGAAGCTATAGCTCTGATACCATATTACAGAAAAGAGAATAAGAGAATAATTGGAAGAGAAGAAGAATTCTATTCAATCTGAAATGAATGATACAACAGTATAGAAATACAAACTGAAAATGGAAATGGGGGGAAGAAAGGAAAGGCGGGAAAATTAGTTACAACTAAATTTAACAAACAAAATATCAAAACATCACAGCAACATGATCCTTTGACAGCTAATTCCAGCTAAATGATCCATTGGTTTTGACACATCATTTTCTATCCTTTTGATGGTGGATAATGTTTTCTTCTATGTACCCGCTACACAATTTCCACCTCTAATTTAGAGAACAAACTTTTAAGGGAAAATGAATTCGATTGTCCTCTGTGCTATATAATGTAGATTTCCAGTAATATTTAGGCATTTTATGATGAACATTTCATCCATGTAATTTCAAAATGAACAATTACGAAGTGTAGAATATATTTTATGACTATATTAACCTTTTTGGAGAGATGCAAGAAACAAAAGTGTGGAACAATAGGGATAAGAAAGAGAGAATGTGGAGCTAGATGGAGTAGGATGCATCTATGTTATATAGTGTTGGCAGTTTCTTCCAGACTCTTGCGAGAAATGCTTGAATTTCTTGCTCTAGGCCACTTAAATAATTTTTGTGCTAGTCATATTGACTCGAGGACTGCCATGTGCAGAGTCTCTTCTTAATTGCCTTTTCAAGTTGATTATAAGCAATTCTATCATTGTAGTCTGACTTGTTACGATTTTTTGACTTTTCTCCATAGGGCATCTTTTATTTTCTCCCAATATTTTTACCGAAAGCACATGTTGCAATAAAAGTTCTATTAGAATTTACTTTATTCGTGCACGTTAGAAATGATCGTCACTATTCAATTGCAAATAGTAACTTTGTTGAACATAATTTCACATTCAGTTTTTCTGATATAAGGGGACTTATTGACGTGAAATTCCCGAAAACTCTGAAACATTGAAACTACTTGAGAACTATTTTGAAACGACAAAGCAAATAAAGGAGAAAAAGTGGAAGAAGGAAAGAATGTAGGAAGATGTGCAGAGGGAGCGACATTGTTGGAACATGCAACTACAAAATAAAGAAATAAAAACTTGTCAAGTTCCTTGGTCAAAGCTCACCGTTCACTGCTCAAGCAATGCCTATGACATATTTATTAGCAGTCTATAGACCTCCTGATATCTTTCTAGCTTTTCGACATTTAATATCAAGTTGACTTTAGAAGTTATTTATTCAATAAGCTGATGTAGGTTGATTTTTTAAGCATTCTATGGGCTAATGATATAGGGTCAAAAGAACACATCTCTGGTTCAAGGAGAGATGCGTGTATAATTTGGAAACTGCAAAATTCGAAAGACTGCAAACTAGTTATTCTAATTTGAAAAACTATTATTCTGAATCCAACTTGTGAACTTTTAGAAACGTGGATATCTAGCAACTTATGAATAAATAATGTCATAATTACAACAATAGGTTGGGGAATGTGAAAACTAAGCAAGCGGTAAATTAATTAGTTGCAAAAGATAGGCAACTTGTAGTTTGACAAAGAAATGATTCCTCGATCGAGCACAATGGAAAATTAGGAATTATGTGGTGACTCCATGAAGCCCATAAGGGCTCTGTTGAGACTCTCAGTGGCCTCGAGATACTCTTACAATGAAACCAACGAAAAAACTGAGATGCTTTGCTCATTTCCATCAGTCCGGTTGTAGTCAGTCCTATTTAGACGGATATTATTGTTAACATTTTTTCTATATATAACAAAATTATAAATGCATGCTATTGCCTCTTCTTTTCAATGACCATATGATGATCAATTTTTGAGGACGTAAAACTAGCTAACAGTATCCATGTTGAGTTATATTCCTCGTGAACTATTATTTGGGAAGTTGATATAACTTTTAAAGCATGTTTGGCTTGTAGGAATGGATAGGACTGGACAATATATTGAATCACATTTTAGCTTCATTTTTATTCTTACTACCATATTGAATGGTCTCCGGTTCACCTAACCAAAGAGACCGTAGTATTTATCTGTTGTTGTAAGTTATTTCATATGACTAACAGATTAATCTCTCTCTTATAAAGTCAGTTTTACAATCAAATATGCTGTTTTTTTTTTTTTTAATTTTGAAAACTTAATAAGTTGTTCTATGTTCTTCTATCTAAATGACACTTGGATTCATTCAAAAGTTATCAAGGACACTGTTAAGACTTGTCATTAATATTGATGGATATGTTATTCCTATGTACGGCGAGTTTGGGAAACATGTCTATTCTCTTTAGTTGTTACTTCTTTATACATGCTGAAATCAAAATCATCATTTCTCTTTTAATTGGTGCTTCTCGCTATATGTTGCTGCCTTTCGAGGAAATATTTTATTGAATTTAATAATCATGTCGCTCATGTGAAGGAGTTAGAACAATTCCATGAAGTCGTTGTTGCGTCTACCATATTTGGTAAAACTGGACGATAAGTACGTTTTACACACTTATTTTGGTTCACAAACATGGATAATTGTCAATAAATATGTGAAATATAGCTTAATTTGATGTAATCTATGTTTTGCAGGATAACATTGATGAACATGGCGGAAATTAGGAGAAAATGGAAAACAAAAAATTACTAAAATGGAAGAAAATCAAAGTTCAGGGACTAATGTGTACATAACCAAAAGAAAACCCGAAAGAGGAATTGAAGATGTCGAGGACTAATTGAGCATTGGAATAACAGATTGAAGGAAGAAAACGTGGGAAAAGAGGTCGAGATTGGCGAGATGAAGTTCAATGACCAAATTGCCACATTTTGGAAGATGATTAAGCTATGCGGTCACATAGCTTAAAATCTATGTAGTCGCATAGAAGCTTTCACCGAATTCCAGCCTACAGTCCATGAGAACTATGCGGTCGCATAGGAATACACTATGCGGTCACATAGTTAAAGAATTTGACGCAAATTTCTGGTTTCCTATTTTGATTGAAATGCTTATGGAAACAAATCTTGTGAGGTGTATTTAAACCCTAGGGCCGTCCAGAACATGAGAGAGGAGATTTTACAAGGATTTTGAGAGCAGAAAAGAGGAAGAACGCTAAGATCAACTCCAAGAACACGAAAA